>JBBBDQ010002125.1:3240000-3245000 GCA_037127315.1 Ascarosepion bandense | reverse complement strand
AGATATTGAATGGACTGAGATAGATAGATAGATAGATAGATAGATAGATAGATAGATAGATAGATAGATAGATATTGAATGGACTGAGATAGATAGATAGATAGATAGATAGATAGATAGATAGATAGATAGATAGATATTGAATGGACTGAGATAGATAGATAGATAGATAAAAACAATTGCTGGAAAACGGGACAATTTTTAGCTAAAAAAAAAAAAAAAGAAAAAGAAACAGCCCAACATGCAAGTTGCAATTGAGATTTAACAAAATTGAACAAGTCAGTCAGTCAGTTAAGTGCCATATGTGATACACGCTTGGGCGATCATGTCTCGAAAGAGACATGACTGACTGGGCAGAAAATTATCCCGCAGTAGGTTGCCATTGCTTTCTGCGGTAGACTGGTTGCCAACTAAATCTACAGAACCCAGTCTGTCCTGCTATTTAACCCATAACTAGAAGGAAGAGACGGATTAATACCTTTCCCAAGCTATTAACAAAATCGAACGAGTACACAAATTTAAATATCTGTGGAACGTTTTTACAGAAGACTGAAAGATCGACACTAAAATCCAAGTAATTACCAATACTTGTGCCATATTCTGTCACTGTGGATGAGTAGGCTGAGTGAAATATGCAGCTTCGAGAGACAGACTACATTTTATCTCTCAATTGTATTTCTGTTTTCAGAAAGAAAGCAAGAAATAAGTGAGAGGTTCTTTGCCTCGGAGGAGAGGAACCAACCCTACGGTAGCACTTCCCTCATAGCACCAAAGAAGAGAGGTTGATCAACTATGAACGTCAACGCTAAGCTGGTTCCAGGGACACCAACTTTTGGCTAGTGCCGAAGTGAAAGCACTTCGTCTCTATTTTTCACTCTCTCTTTTTTTAGTCTCGTTCTCTCACTTCCTCTCTCTCTCCTTCTTTCTCTCTCTCTTTCCTACACAGAGAGTCCAACAATCTGTTCCCCACTTTAAACATACCTGGTGCCGTATCCCGCCACTTTGAGGGAAGAAAATGAGTAAATAGCAAGTTTAGTGTCTGTTCTTCCCCGCTCCAAGGGCAATTGTGATATTAGCCGTTTGTTTATACGAAAACATTAGGCATATATTGGACCGATATTTATTGTAGATATTTCCAAAATTAGTAACTTTCAATACATTTTAGTAAATTAAACCTAAGGAATAGTAAGCCATATTTTGTTAGGTTTCTTTTTAATAAACTAAAGCTAAGGATTAGTAAGCCATATTTAGTTAGGTTTCTTTTTAATAAACTAAAGCTAAGGATTAGTAAGCCATATTTAGTTAGGTTTCTTTTTAATAAACTAAAGCTAAGGATTAGTAAGCCATATTCATTTAGGTTCCATGCGTGGTATACGCTTTGGCAATCATGCCTTTTCGAGTTACGATTGACTTGGCGGAAGAATTTACACAATAAGCTGCCGTTCATTTCTGTATCAGACTGGTTCAGAAACAAGCCTACAGGACACAACATATTCTTATATTTAACCAATGGCTGGGAAAAGACGGATACCTTTCTCAAAGTTTTTTGCGCATAAGTAAATGTAACTTGAATTCGAACTCGGCGTTCTGATTTCACATTCTTGAATGTTATGAATCACACCAACCAAACATCAAATTTTAATGCTTTTAATGCTTCTAAAACGAAACTACTCTCAATTAACCATCATCGACAATCTCACCTACCTCCCATTAGCATGGACCAGGCTTGCATCCCAGAGAGTAAAACACTACGCCTCCTTGGTCTCACACTTACAGCGGACCTCAAATGAAATGACTATATCGAATCCACTGCTAAATCCGCTGCTATGAAAGTCGGTTCTCTGTGCAGGACCCGGAGGTTTTTTCCGTCTGAATCTATCCTGCACATTTATAAATCTACCATCCTCCCGTGCATTGAATACTGTTGCCATATCTGGTCGAGTGCCCCTGCTATTCTCCTTGGGCTTCTCGACAAGGTACAGCGGAGGGTCTGTAATGTGATCGATACCGACTTGGCAGACCGCCTGCAGTCTCTCTCTCACCGGCGCGACGTGGCTTCCCTGTGTCACTTCTATAAATACTTTCACGGCTTCTGCACCGATGAACTTAGATCACTGGTGCCTCCTAGGTCTGAATTTACACGAGATACTAGATTAGCAACTAGATCCCACCCTTTTACAGTGAAACCGATAAAATGCAACCGCAACTTTTACTCCAACAGTTTCTTTTCTCGCACTTCCCGACTGTGGAATTCCCTTCCACAAGACTGCTTCCCCGACGGCTACAATCTCCAGGAGTTTAAATGTAAGGTCAATAGACACCTCTTAACACACTAACTTGCTTCCATTCTTTCAAACACTTTTCCCATCTACCCAACACCCAGCCTCCGTATCCATACCCATCTATCACACCCCTTCTGACATTTCCTATATCTAACCACTCTTTCTATTTATCTTCCCCTATGTAGCCCCAAGCGCAATAGTGACAGTGGAATGCCTTGCTTGGGGTGAAATGATTAAAAAAACCCAGTCTTACAGCAACCGCTATTCCCAAGCAATAACCCATTTATGTTCAAGGTAGCGTAACTGCGCTGATCATACGAGAACCGGTTTCAATGCGATGTAGTCATAAGCCTTTTATACTCCTATCCAAGCTTGCAGGACCTGACATTTCGTACATATCACCCATCTAGATACTAACCAAGTTCGATGTTGCTTAACTTCGCTGATCGTACGAGAACCGGTATTTCAACGTGATATGGCCGTAAGCCTATGATATTCCCATCCAACCTTATAGTACCTGGTATTCCATAGATATGTTTAATCTAGATACAGACCAGGTTTTATGTTACCTAACTTCGCTGATCATACGAGAACCGGGGGGGAAAGGGGGATAATTAAGGGAGATTAAATCTACCTCGGGGACAACACTTGGTATAGTGCCTATTCGTATAAAATCTTTGTTTACACATTCCCACCGAATACATGTATATACAATACCGGCCATAATTATTAGGCGACCCCAGTGTTTTAAAACAATGATGTATTTCTTACTATGTTTTAGTATTTATTAACAAGTGAATAATTGTAATTAAAATAGAAGGGTTCTTTTGTTATTATTACTTTGCAAAATTTTACAAGGCAAATAGCGACAATTTACCCATCGCACACTGTAGATTTGCTATATATATATATATATAAATATATACTACCGGCCATAATTATTAGGCAACACCAGTGTTTTAAAAAATGATGTATTTCATACTATTTTTTAGTATTTATTGCCAAGTGAATAATTGTAAATGAAAATAGAATGGTTCTTTTGTTAATATTGCACAATAACATGTGCATGAAATGAATTTATAAATATTTAATAATTACCTATACTGCAGTTTCATCAATGAAAGAATGAAGAAAATTTAAAGTGGTTCGGAAGAGTTCATCTTTGCTTCCTTGCCTTGTAAATTTTGCAAAGTAATAATATCAAAAGAACCATTCTATTTTCATTTAGCAATAAATACTAGAAATATTATGAAATACATCATTGTTTTTAATAGAGTGGCCTAATCATTACAAACGGTAGTGTATATATATATATATATATATATATATATATATATATATATATATATATATATACTACCGGCTATAATTACTAGGCCACCTCAGTTAATAAAAAAAGTGATGTATTTCATACTATTTTTAGTATTTATTGCCAAGTGGATAATTCTAAAAGAAAATACAATGGCTCTTTTGTTAATACTGCACAATAACATGTGCATCAAATAAATTGTTTTGGTGTCCAGTTTTTGTGCTCTCTTCTCTATGCTAGTCTCTTCTTCTTGTTGGATAGCCAAAGCAAAGACTTCCTGGATGCCTTGTAAAATTTTGCAAAGTAATTATAACAAAAGAACAATTATCTGACAAGTATCCACTTGGCAATAAATAATAGAAACTTTTCGCTACTGGCTTTATTTACATTTCGTAAATTCATTACACGCTATGAGATCATCGTTTCTCAATTGGGCGCCAATGGTCTGATGGGTGAATATCCGACTGTTATTAAATCAGTCAGGTTTCTGTTCCGGCTTGAAGCAAAAAGGTTCATCTAGCCACACTGAAGAGCCTGTTTGTGGATGGTTTATTTGCTTATATATATATATATATATATATATATTTATATATATATATATATATATATATTCAGGCAGCAGATAATTAACTAGACATATTGTTAAATATATTAGGCAATGAATTAATAATGAATTATATAGAAAAACAATATTTTATTCAAAATTCATCAACATTTACTATTTTATATCTACACACACACACATATATATATATATATATATATATATATATATAGATAGATAGATAGATAGATAGATAGATAGATATGAAGCACTATTTCTTTAATAGTTAATCTTCAAGTATAATTCTATATTTACAACATTCTAAAAACTAATACTATTAGAACCAATGCAATATCTTATTTTATCATTTTCCAATTTATAATGAATTATATAGAAAAATAATATTTTATTCAAGACTTCATCAACATTTACTATTTTATTTAATTATGTGAACCGACTATTAGGAAATCTTTATTATTTAACATTTTAAAAAGTTCGCATTAACTGACAATTCTCTGATTTTTTACCAATCATTCCGATATAATAATATAAAATAGATAGCGTAAATAAACAATCTAATAAATAAATCATGTTATAGATAGATAGCTAGCTAGCTAGCTAGCTAGCTAGATAGATAGATAGATAGATAGATAGATAGATATGCACACTGCACACTGTGTTATATAGGTAGCTAGCTAGCTAGATACGAATAAGCTTAGATAGATAGATAGATAGATAGATAGATAGATAGAAAGAAAGAAAGAAAGAACGATAGATAGAGAGAGAGAGAGAGAGAAAGAAAGAAAGAAAGAAAGAAAGAAAGCAAGATAGATAGATAGATAGATAGAAAGAAAGATAAATAGAG
>JBBBDQ010002125.1:3090000-3237500 GCA_037127315.1 Ascarosepion bandense | reverse complement strand
TGCTTTCTCGTGTCAAGAAGTAGTAAACTGGTCCCCCACTAATTAATACTTATTAGTATAATAATATAATCCACCTCTAACTTCCTACAGCTACGGGTTGATTAGCAGAACAGATTAGGTTTTATAGATTTCGTCGAAAGTAATGGCAACAAACTGCGGGATAATCTTCTGCCCAAAGCGTGTATCACGTATGGCACTTAACTGACAGACATTTCGAACACTGTACATGTTTAATATGTACAATGCATATGCTTAGCCTGTACAGTCTTGAAACGATAAATAGTTTAATATTCACGGTATACATTTAAAACTGCGTATAGTTTTGTATGTCTAGAGTTTCAGTTAAATGTCGTACGTGATACACGCTTGGGTGACTGGACAGAAGATTTTCCCGCAGGAGGTTGCCATTACTTTCTGCGGTAGTCTGGTTGCCAACCAAGGCTATAGAATCCAATCTTTGCTGCTATTTGATCCATAGTTATAAAGGAGAAATGGATTATTATCTTTTCGGGGGGTATTTGCGCGTAAGTGAATGCAATTGAAGTTAGAACGCTATTTTCGATTTCTATTTCCGAGCTGATATCCACTGCACCACAACGCAAACCAATAAGATATTGCTATGGTGCCCTATCTATATGAATGGACTATTCTTCCGTCAATAAATACTAACCTGAGCGACTTCCGGGGAGGCAGCTGTGTTAAGGCAGTCTAGAGACAGTTAGGACGCAGCGTAATTATACTGTTCGGACGTAAACTTCTGTTTGCTGACTACTAACACTTATAATTTTATTGATATGTTCTGCTATTCTAATACACTGTTTGGACCTACTTTCTTGTTTTTGTGTCTTACTTCCGGGCACTAACAGGCCACAACAATTTGGCAACATAAATTCGGCACAATATATATACAAGTTTTAAAAATAATTTTCCAACAGTACGCATTGTACTTGTTTAAAATGCACAGTTTTAAGATATATTTGAAACGTTTTAATATACGCAGTGTAAAATTTTAGTGTGTACTGGGTATTTACCCAAGTCATCCCACTGAAGCAGGGGATTTCGGAGCCCGCACGCTAGGCCAAAAATTTCTCATAGACCCCCGCATAACCACTCTGGGTTCCTCTCTGCCGGAAGAGAGAGAGAGTCCGACAAGTTTGATTTCGTATGTACTGTCTTAAATACATTTCAAACAATATACTCTACTTGACTTCTTCTTATATGTACCGTGACCATTTGGAACGTAGGCGATCAAGGCCCTCCACATCCCTACATCCCTTGCATATTTTAGCACCCTTTCTCTTGTTGCTTCTCGCGAACTCTACACTGTCATCCATTTGCCCAAGCCTTTCAAGTGTACTCTGCGTAGCTTTTTCCTTCTCTCTCTTACCCGCTGTCAGTCCTGTGAGTATCATATTATCCAAGCCATCCTTTCTCATTACATGGGATAAAAACATCAGCTGTCTTTTTCTGATGTTAAGTATATGTATTCTTTTCGTATTCAACCTCGTATTTGCTAACATGTTAGGCACATTGTATCCTCAGCATCTTTCTGTAGAACATTATTTTGGTTGCTTCAGTCTTCCCATCATCTTTGATGACATTGTCCAGCATTCACTGTCATTTGAAGGCCGTACATCATATAACAAATCCAGTATTTTTTTCTTTGTTTTCAACGAATTTTTCTTGTCACTCAATAGATTTTGGAATGCAATCTTGGCCATGTCAACACGCTTTCATATGATGCATTTTCCGCGTTCTCTTAGAGCACTTCCCAGCTATTGAAATTTCTGTACCTGTTTGATTTTAGTCCTCTCTTTTTACTGATGACCATTAGTCCTTTCTTTTCGCTTTCTTTAACTACCTTCTGTAGGTCTTGTAGTTTCCTTTCCGTGTCTTGTTTGATTTTAGTATCCCCAGCCTGTAGTTGGCATTTTAGGCTCGTCTTTTTACTGATGACCATGCATTCAGTTTTCTTGTAGTTTATGTTTAACCCTTTCTTTTTGCTTTCTTTAACTACCTCTGTAGGTCTTGTAGTTTCCTTTCCGTGTCTTGTTTGATTTTAGTATCCCCAGCCTGTAGTTGGCATTTTGGGCTCGTCATTTTACTGATGACCATGCATCATGCATTCAGTTTTCTTGAAGTTTAATCCTTTCTTCTTGCTACCTTTTGTGGGAGATCCTGTATTTTTATTTTTGTGTCTCCTATCAGCACTGAATCATCTGCGTATCTTATATTGTTCAGAATGTGGCAACAAATGAAGAATTCTGTCAGGACTTCTAGATCTCTCAGAATTGATGGTTGTATAGTGTTGTGGAGTTCGCCAAGTTGTTGTGGCCTTTTTGAGGCCAGAAGTAAGACACGGAAACAAGAAGGTAGGTTTTATTAGAATAACAGAACAATATATACAATAATAATGTTAGTAATCAGCAAATAGAAGTGAGAGTCCGAATAGTATCGTTACGCTGCGTCTCGACTGTCTCACGACTGTCTCACAGTTGCGTCCTAGCTGCGTTTCCAGAAGTCACTCAGGTTATTATTTATAGCAGGAGGAAGAGTTCATTCCACGTAGAAGGGCATCATAACATATAGGTTGAGTTTACTATATACATACTTAAAATACTTGTTTGGTTTGTACGGTGTGCATACTTTTTTGTCTTGTTTAATATATACAATCTGAAAATATATTTAACTGGAGTTTTACTTTCTTCATTTTTTTTTTATTCTTATTTTCTCAGTCTTCTTCTTATTTTTCTTCTTCATCTTTTTCTTCTTCTTCTTCTTCTTCTTCTTCTTCTTTTCACTTATTTTTCTTCTCTTTCTTTTCTTTTACACTTCGTATTGATATTCCTTCTTCATCTTTCCTCTTATTTATCTTCTTACTACTTGTTATTCGTCTTTGCCTTCATTTTCCTCCTCTTCTTTTTCTTTTTCTTCTTTCCACGTCTTTTTCTCTTCTTATTCATCTTTTTTCTCGTTCGTATTCATCTCTTCTTCTTTTCTTTTTCTTTTTACTTCTCATTCTTCTTATTTTTTATTTCTTATTCATATTTTCTTTTTCATCTTTTTCAACTTCTTCGTATTTTCTTCTTCATTTTCTTTCGACTTCTTTTTTTTATTCTTTCTTCTTTGTTTTCTTTCTCCAATTGTTCGTTTTTCTTTCAGCTTATTCTTTTTTCTACTTCTATTTTTTCTTTATTCCATTTCAGATTCATATTTCTTTCTTCATCTTCTTTCCACTCTTTTATTTTCTTCTTTATCCTCTTCTTCTTTCCATTTATTATTCATCTTCTTTTTAGTTTTTTCCTCTTCTTTCTTTTACGCTTCTTCATCATCCTATTTTTTCTTTTTTTTTTCTTTTTTAACTTCATGTACATATTTTCTTCTTCATCTTCTTCCCGCTTTCTATTTATCGTTTTCTTCTTCTTCCTCTTCTTCATCATTCCAATTTTTCTTTGTTCTTCTCATTCATCTTTCCTTCATCCTATTTTTCTTTTCATCTGTTCTTTTTCGCTTCTTATTCCTTCTTGCTTTTTCTTATTCTTCTTTCCATTTCTTTTTTATTTTTCTTCTTAATATTCATATTTTTTCATCTGTTTTCCAATTTTTCGCTTCTTCATCCTCTTTTTTTCCATTTTTGCATTTTCTTCCTCTTCTTTTTTTCTTCTTCGTATCATTTCTAATTGCTCTTTTTCGTTTCTTATTCATTTTTCCTTCATCTCATTCTTCTTTCCCTGTCTTTTTTCTACTTCATATTCATATTTCTTTTTCATTTTATTTCCACACATTTTTTCGTTTTTTTCGCTTTTTATTCATCTTTTCTTGTTCTTTTCGCTTTTTCTTCCTCATCTTCTTTTTTGTCATCTTCTTTCTCCTTCTATTTCATCATTCTGGTTTTCTTCCTCTTCTTCTTTTTCTTCGTCGTCGTCGTCGTCGATTACGTCTCGTTTTGTTCCCCTTTAATTTTTTTTTATTTTGTTCCTATTCATCTCCGTTCTCCTCTTCATTTCTCTTTCGTCTTATTCTTCCTCGTTTTTATCTCTTTTTCTCTATCTCGTTCTGACTTCTTTCGTTTTTGTCTCAATTTCTCTTTCTCTTTTCCTTCTTCTTCTTCTTCCATTATTTTCCTTCTTTTTGCTTCTTATTCCTACAAAAATTCCTGTTTTTCTCTATTTTCTTCTTTTCTTTAATTTTGTTCTATTAAAATCTTTTTGCTTTATTTTTCGTTTCTTACTTTTTGCCATTATTAAACATATTTTTTCTCTTATAACTTTTTATTCCTGCATTTTTTCATTTACCTCTTTCAATTTATTTTTCATATTTATTCTTTTTCTTTTACATATCGTACTACAATCATTTTCTTCATTTTTAAAATTGGGGGGGGGGGGGCGTTCCATTACAACTATTCTTTTATATGTGTCTTCTTTTTCTTCTTCATCTTCTTTTTTCTTCTTTTTCTTTTTTCTTCTTCTTCTGTTTTCTACTCCTTATTCAATTTTTCTTTTCATCTTTTTCTTTCCACATGTTCCTCTTCTTCTTCTTCTTCATCTTCTTCTTCATTTTATTATTATTATTATTATTATTATTATTATTATTATTATGTCATTTTTCATCATATTTCGATTTCTGCTTTGGTCTCACTACCAACCAAGTCTTCGGGGAGACCTAAGGCAGGTCGTGGCGTGTTGTTATGGCCCCATTTCATGTTTTTCTATCTTCCCTATCATCCCTAGCGTTACATAGATAAAGTTTTCCTTAGTGTGTGGGCTGTATTTAATAAGACAATTTTTTGTATATGTCTTAAGCTGGGGTTTCCAGGGATTCTTTCAATGTGTTGTTTTGTTCCATTTTTTATCATTCCAAGTGCACCTACTATCACTGGCACAACTCTTGTTTTCAATTTCCACATTTTTTCTATTTCAATTTCCAGGTCTTTATATTTTGACAGTTTTTCAAATTCCTTGATTGCTATGTTACAATCCGCTGGACAAGCCATATCGATTAATAGACAAGTTTTCTCTTTCTGGTTTTTAACAATAATGTCTGGCCTATTTGCTTCAATTATTCTGTCTGTGTAGATGGTGTAATCCCATAGAATGGCTACATCTTCTATTTCTGTAACCGGTGCTGGGTGATGTTCATACCAGTGTTTGCTTACAGATTTTCCATAATGTTTGCACATTGTCCAATGTAAATAAATATTGCCCAACTCTATATTGACTTATTATTATTATTATTACGTCATCTTTCATCATATTTCGATTTCTGTTATAGTCGCACTACCTACCAAGTCTGCGGGGAGACCTAAGGCAGGTCGTGGCGTGTTGTTATGACTCCATTTCATGTTTTTTCTGTCTCCCCTAACATCTCTAGCGTTACATAGACAAAGTTCTCCTTAGTGTGTGGACTGTACTTAGGGGTTTCCAGAGATTCTTTCAGTGTGCTGTTTTGTTCCATTTTATATCATTCCAAGTGCACCCACTAGTATGATACTTGTTTTAATTTCCATATTTTTTCTATTTCAATTTTCAGGTCTTTATATTTTGACAGTTTTGCGAATTCCTTGGTTGCTATGTTACAATCTACTGAACAAGCCATATCAATTGATAGGCAAGTTTTTTTCTTTTTGGTTTTTTATCAATAATCAGTTAGTTAAAGTGTCATACGTGATACACGCTTGGGCGATCATGGCGATCATGTCTAGAAAGAGACATGACTGACTGGGCAGAAGATTATCCCGCAGCAGGTTGCCATTGCTTTCTGTGGTAGACTGGTTGCCGACCAAGGCTATAGAACCCAATCTGTCCTGCTATTTAACCCATAACTGGAAGGAAGAGACGGATTAATACCTTTCCCAAGGGTATTTGCGCGTAAGTGAATACAATGGATTCAACTGGAATTCGAACTCTGCTCCCCTGTTTCTCGTTCCGCGCCGATATCCACTGCACCACAACGCACATCCTCTATCACTGGTACGATACTTTAATTTCCACATGTTTTCTATTTCAATTTCCAGGTCTTTATATTTTGACAGTTTTTCGACTTCCTTGGTTGCTGTGTTACAATCTACTGAACAAGCCATATCAATTGATAGGCAAGTTTTGTCTTTTTGGTTTTTTATCAGTAATATCCAGCCTATTTGCTTCAATTTTTCTGTTGGTGTAGATGGTGTAGTCCCATAGAATGGTGACATCTTCTATTTCTGTAATCGATGCTGGGTGATCATCATACCAGTGTTTGTTTACATATTTTCCATAGTGTTTGCACATTGTCCAATGTAAATGACGATTTTTATATTCATGTGGGGCAAGTACAGAACATCCTGAGATGAGATGGTTTATTGTTTATTGGTAGTTATCACAGAATCTGCATTTTGGATCCACATTATTATGTATAATATTTGCCTAAAAGTTCCTATTATTATTATTATGTCATTTTTCATCATATTTCGATTTCTGCTTTGGTCTCACTACCAACCAAGTCTGCGGGGAGACCTAAGGCAGGTAATGGCGTGTTGTTGTGGCTCCATTTCATGTTTTTCTATCTTCCCTATCATCTCCAGCATTACATAGATAAAGTTTTCCTTAGTGTGTGGGCTGTACTTAATAAGACAATTTTTTGTATATCTCTTAAGCTGGGGTTTCCAGGGATTCTTTCAATGTGTTGTTTTGTTCCATTTTTTATCATTCCAAGTGCACCTACTATCACTGGCACAACTCTTGTTTTCAATTTCCACATTTTTTCTATTTCAATTTCCAGGTCTTTATATTTTGACAGTTTTTCAAATTCCTTGATTGCTATGTTACAATCCGCTGGACAAGCCATATCAATTAATAGACAAGTTTTCTCCTTCTGGTTTTTAACAATAATGTCTGGCCTCTTTGCTTCAATTTTTCTGTCTGTGTAGATGGTGTAATCCCATAGAATGGTTACATCTTCTATTTCTGTAACCGGTGCTGGGTGATGTTCATACCAGTGTTTGCCTACAGCTTTTCCATAATGTTTGCATATTGCCCAATGTAAATATTGCCCAACTCTATCGTGGCGATTTTTATATTCATTTGAGGCAAGCACAGAACAGCCTGAGATTAGGTGGTCTATTGTTTCTTGGTGTTTATCACAAAACCTGCATTTTGGATCCATATTATTATGCATAATATTTGCCTGAAAGTTTCTCGTGAAAAGACTTTGGTCTTGTGCTGCAAGAATAAAGCCTTCAGTTATTATTATTATTATTATTATTATTATTATTATTTCCACTTTTTTATCTTCCTTGATTGACTTATTTGATTTTTTCTTCTTTCCCCTTCGTATTCGTCTTTTTTCCTTTTTTTCACTTCTGCTTCATCTTCTTTGTTCTTCTTCTTCTTCTTCTTTTTCTTCTTTTTCTTCTTCTTTTCTTCTTCTGTTTCCTACTTCTTATTCATCTTTTCTTTTTAATCTTTTTACTTTCCACGTGTTCTTTGTTGTTCTTGTTCTTTTTCTTTTCTTCTTCTTCTACTTCTTTTATTTCTTCTTCTTCTTCTTCTTCTTATTATTATTATTATTATTATTATTATTTCCACTCTTTTTATTTTTTCTTTGATTGATTTATTCTGTTTTTTCTTCTTCGTATTTGTCATTTTCTTCTACTTTTTCACTTCTTTTTCTTCTTCTTCTTCTTTTTTTTCTTCTTCTTCTTCTTATTATTATTATTGTAATTATTCCACTTTGTTATCTCCTTCTTTAACTTATTCTATTTTTTCTTCTTCGTTCCCCTTCGTATTCGTTTTTCTTTTTCTTTTTTCAATTCTTCTTCATCTTTTCTTTCTCTTTTTCTTTTTCTTTTTCTTCTTTCTAGTTGTTTATCTTTTTATATTACCACTTCTTCTATTTTTCCTTTCCATTTCTTATTCATCTTTTCTTCTTTTTTCCATTTCTTCTTGATTTCATTTTCCATTCCATTTTTACTTTCTTTAATCTTTCATCACCATCTTTTTTCATTTCACTCCTTCTTAACCTCCGTCATCTTCTTCTTCTTCTTTTCATACTTTCTTCATCTTCTTCTTCATTATCTTTTTCTTCTTTTTCTATCCACCCCTTCTTCACTTTCGTCATCTTCTTCTTTTTGTCTCCTTCTTTTTCTTTTTACGCCCTTTTCACCTTCTTCGTCTTCTTTTTTCCTTCTTTTTCTTTCCACCATTTCTTCACCTTCTTCATCTTCTTCTTCTTTTCTTCTCCCTCTTTTTCTTTCCAAACCTCCTTCTTCATCTTTTTTTCTTTTTCTTTCCACCCTTTCTTCACCTTCTTTATCTTTTTTCTCCTTTTTCTTTCCATCCCTTCTTCACCTTCTTTATCTCCGTTATTTTCTTCATCTTTTTTTTCGTCGTCGTTCTCGTCGTCAGTTCGCCGCCATTATCATCGCCACCTTGTATTTGTTTATTTTTATCATTTATATCAATCTCCACTCCCTCTCCTCATCCGCTCTTCATCATTCATCATCATCATTCATCATTTTTCTCCTTCATCTTTTGTTGCGTTATTTATTTATTTCTTTGATTGGCTAGCTGATTGGTTGATTTTGTAAATTTTGCCAAGTTTTTGTCCGATTATAATCCAATATGCATATGCACTCAGCACATTACCTTCGTCCTGTCAATATGGTAGAACTGACACAAAAGCTTTTGCTAATAAAAGATAATGCAACCGACACATATTTTAAGGTGCTTTAGAATTAAATGTCTTTCTTTTGCAATTCGTTGACTTTGCTTTTCCCCGCTGGCTAAAAACAACAAGCCATGAAAATCCAATTGTTTGACACATTTTAAAATCACGTTTGGAATGCAACTTAACCTTTTTTAGCTTTAATTTCTAAAATATTTGTTCATTTTAGTTAGTTTTTTTTTATTTTTACTTTTTATTTACCCAATAATATATTATTCGTAAATCCTGTTTTATTTCCTGATTACATCTGAGTATATAGACGATAACAAAATACGAGTAGGTGAGATTCATGATTAAAACTTTGGAGCCTGTTTTCTTCTTAATTTTTTTTAATAAATAAGCATTTTATATTATTTATATTCGAATTATTGTCCTCATCAGTTTTTTGGCCAAAATACCCTTCCTCATATGGTGATTTTCTAAGCGCCGCTTAGATGTGGCACAATGCCGAAAGTATGGACACCCAGTGAGAATGGAACTCACTTCTCAGTTGTAATAGATGCTAGTGAGACAAGCTTGCGAACTATTACACTAGGTCGAGATGCCCCGGCCTTCCTCAGATGGATATTGATCTGACTTTAAGAACTCTAATGATAACAACAAAGATGATGACAGTAGTCCTAATATAAACAATGATATCTCCCCATTCCAGAAATTCAGTCACGATACTTTTTAGATGTAAAATTTGCAATAACAACCCTGCCTTGGTGATAATAACAACAAAGATGAGGAAAATAACCCGAATATAAATAATGATAACTCCCCATTTAATAAATTCAGTCAGAAGGCAATCAAGAGATTTTAACAACAAAGGTGAGGACAGTAGTCCTAATAAAAAATAATAATAACTCCCCATTCCAGAAATTCAGTCACGATCTTTTTCTAGGTGTAAAATTTGCAATAACAACTCTGCTTTGGTGATAATAACAACAAAGATGAGGAAAATAACCCGAATATAAATAATGATAACTCCCCATTTAATAAATTCAGTCAGAAGGCGATCAAGAGATTTTAACAACAAAGGTGAGGACAGTAGTCCTAATAAAAAACAATAATATCTCCCCATTCCAGAAATTCAGTCATGATTTTCTTCTAGGTGTAAAATTTGCAATAACAACGCTGCTTTGGTGATAATAACAACAAAGATGAGGAAAATAACCCGAATATAAATAATGATAACTCCCCATTTAATAAATTCAGTCAGAAGGGGATCAAGGGATTTTGACAACAAAGGTGAGGAAAAACCGCGAATGTAAAAAATGATTACTCCCCACTCCAGAAATTCACTCAGAAGGCAATCAAGTGATAAAAACAAGAATGATGAGGAAAATAGCCCGAATATAAATAACGATAAGTTTCGTCTCAAAAATTCAGACAGAATGCGATAAAGTAATAATAACAACACAAATGACGAGAATAGATCTTTGGTAAATTATGATAACTCCTAATCCCAGAAATTCAGACAAATGGCAATCAGGTGATAATAACAAAAAAAAGATGAGGATAATGGTCCGAATGTAAATACTGATAACTCTTCATCGTAAAAATTCAGACAGAAGGTGATCAAGTGATTGCAACAACAATGATGAGGACAATAGTCTAAATATAAATAATAACTTCTCATCCCAGATATTCAGAAAGAAAGCGATTGGCTGATCATAACAACAAAGATGAGGACAATAGTCCGAATGTAAATAATGAAAACTCCTCATCTCTGAAATTCTGAGAGAAATGTTTCTATCTGTAGGAAGTTTATTAATTGCAATAAAAATGGGAATACAACAGAAAAAAATAATTTTCATAATTACTTTAAGGGGATCACTTTACAAAAGGATTAGATAAAAAATAATTAATTTCTCTTTCGTGATCTATCGAAGAAAGAAATTGCGCATAGCGAATAAAGTAGAAATAAAATAAGTACAGGAATTTACACTTATTAAATAACTAATCATCATAGTCCTTTCCTTCTGCTTAGAGTGCGGGTGCCTGAAAAGACTTAATATATATAGACTTTAGTAGATTTAGTTGGAAACCTGAATGAACCAGCTTAATTACGGAGAACATGACTTGGTTATAGGACTGAGCACACTGATAGATTTTTTTTCTGTCTTCGTTGGAGCTCTGGTAAACGAGGAATAAAACTGGGTGGAGTATATTATGAACTGGCCAAACTGAAAGAAACCAACACGGGAGAATGTTATCAACTGCAGTGGTTGCATTTGAGACGGCCGCTATACGAGCAGAGACACCACAAAGTGATTTTACAATACGACAACGCTAGGCAACATGTTGCAAAACTGGTGAGAGCTTACTTGAAAATGCTTAAATGGGAATTTCACTCGCCGTATTCACCAGACATTGCTCCGTCTCATTATTACTTACTCCGATCGAAGGCACAGGGCCTGGACGAACAGCACTTTCATTCTCATGAAGATGCCAAACGATTGGTCGACTCGTGGTTAGCCTCAAAAGACATATCGTTTTTCCGACGTGATATTCAATGCTGCCAGAAAGATGTGAAAAGGTAGAGGCTAGCGATTGACAATACTTTCAGTGAAATATTTCTTAACAATTTTTTGTAAATAAAACATTATTTTTGGAAATAAAACATTATTTTTTGTAAATAAAATAAGATAAACTTGTAGAACTCACTTCAATTTGATTGCTTCCTTGCTAGCTACAATCTCCAAAAGTTTAAATGCAGCGTCAATTGCCATCTTTTATCAACTTGATTCCCATCCATCTCTTATCTTTTCTTCAACATTCCAATAGCTACAATCTCCAAAAGTTTAAATGCAGCCTCATTTGCCATCTTTTATCTACTTGATTCCCATCCACCTCTTATCTTTTCTTCAACATTCCAATAGCTACAACCTCCAAAAGTTTAAATGCAGCGTCAATTGCCATCTTTTATCTACTTGATTCCCATCCATCTATTATCTTTTCTTCAACATTCCAATAGCTACAACCTCCAAAAGTTTAAACGCAGCGTCAATTGCCATCTTTTATCTACTTGATTCCCATCCATCTATTATCTTTTCTTCAACATTCCAATAGCTACAACCTCCAAAAGTTTAAACGCAGCGTCAATTGCCATCTTTTATCTACTTGATTCCCATCCATCTCCTATCGTTTATTCGTCATCCCAATGGCTACAATCTCCAAAAGTTTAAATGCAGCGTCAATTGCCATCTTTTATCGACTTGATTCCCATCCATCTCTTATCGTTTATTCGTCATCCCAATGGCTACAATCTCCAAAAGTTTAAATGCAGCGTCAATTGCCATCTTTTATCTACTTGATTCCCATCCATCTATTATCTTTTCTTCAACATTCCAATAGCTACAACCTCCAAAAGTTTAAACGCAGCGTCAATTGCCATCTTTTATCTACTTGATTCCCATCCATCTATTATCTTTTCTTCAACATTCCAATAGCTACAACCTCCAAAAGTTTAAACGCAGCGTCAATTGCCATCTTTTATCTACTTGATTCCCATCCATCTCCTATCGTTTATTCGTCATCCCAATGGCTACAATCTCCAAAAGTTTAAATGCAGCGTCAATTGCCATCTTTTATCGACTTGATTCCCATCCATCTATTATCTTTTCTTCAACATTCCAATAGCTACAACCTCCAAAAGTTTAAACGCAGCGTCAATTGCCATCTTTTATCTACTTGATTCCCATCCATCTCCTATCGTTTATTCGTCATCCCAATGGCTACAATCTCCAAAAGTTTAAATGCAGCGTCAATTGCCATCTTTTATCTACTTGATTCCCATCCATCTATTATCTTTTCTTCAACATTCCAATGGCTACAATCTCCAAAAGTTTAAATGCAGCGTCAATTGCCATCTTTTATCGACTTGATTCCCATCCATCTCTTATCGTTTATTCGTCATCCCAATGGCTACAATCTCCAAAAGTTTAAATGCAGCGTCAATTGCCATCTTTTATCTACTTGATTCCCATCCATCTATTATCTTTTCTTCAACATTCCAATAGCTACAACCTCCAAAAGTTTAAACGCAGCGTCAATTGCCATCTTTTATCTACTTGATTCCCATCCATCTCTTATCTTTTCTTCAACATTCCAATAGCTACAACCTCCAAAAGTTTAAATGCAGCGTCAATTGCCATCTTTTATCTACTTGATTCCCATCCATCTATTATCTTTTCTTCAACATTCCAATAGCTACAACCTCCAAAAGTTTAAACGCAGCGTCAATTGCCATCTTTTAACTACTTGATTCCCATCCATCTCTTATCTTTTCTTCGACATTCCAATAGCTACAACCTCCAAAAGTTTAAATGCAGCGTCAATTGCCATCTTTTATCTACTTGATTCCCATCCATCTATTATCTTTTCTTCAACATTGTAATAGCTACAATCTCCAAAAGTTTAAATGAGACATCAATTACCATCTTTTATCTACTTGATTCCCATCCATCATGGATATCTTTTCTTCAACATCGCAAGAGCTACAATCTCCAAAAGTTTAAATGCAACGTTAATTGTCATCTTTTATCTACTTGATTCCCACCCATCGCTTATGTTTTACTTCGATATACCCTGGACCTTTGTTGTGGAGTAGTTTTCTCACTGAAGGTTATAATCGTGCTATGTCGCTTGCTAATCGACTTAACGCATCCAAAATGTTAGGAACTTGGTAATCTTTCATTGAAAGCTGACTCCTTAGTATTCGATGACTAATATCAACTGTTCTACTGAGCTCCAATAAAACTCTAAAGAACTCCTATGAACTTCCCAAGAACTTCTCAAGAACTTCTCCCGTTAACTTCCTGTTACCCCTTATTAATATAGGAGGGAGGGTCTATTATCTGAGGAATAGATGTGTTTCCTCACAACAACCTTGTTTTTTCTTTGTTTTTTTTTTCAGGGGAATTTTATTCAAGGTCCTAATATTAAAATAATAATTTTATTGTTTAATAAATATTTTTCAGAATTTTTTATATATCCATTTGTAAAATGGAAAACGATGTTGATCTTTTGAAGTGATTTCTCAAATTTCGTAGCAGAAACCCGATTGACTGAAATTCCAAAGGTACTAAAAGTGTCGCTAGCTGAACGTCATTCAAATCTGGAACCTATTTTGGGAGTGAAAAATGTATTAACTTATGTGTCAGCCTATCATTAGAGCTAATGACGCTAGAGAACAACGCACTGCGCCCCATCGGCCTCGCTCTCTCAAACGAACTCAAATTTAATTACTACATTCAATCCACAGTTGCATCTGCTGCAGGGAAGTTTGATTCACTGTTTCAGGCCAGAAAGGTTTTCTTGTATGAATGCATTTTGCACAATTATAAATCTACCATTTGTCCGTGCAGGGAATGTTGTCGCCATATCTGGTCGACTGCTCCTGCTATTTATCTTGAGGTTAATGACAAAATCCAAAAGAGGATCTGCAATATATTCTATCCTGGCTTAACGTCTCAATCTTGCACAATTATAAAATTACCATTCGTCCGTGCAGTGAATACTGTTGCCATATATGGTCGGCTGATCATGCTATTTATCTTGAAGTTAATGACAAAATCCAAAAGAGGATCTGCAATATATTCTATCTTGGCTTGACGTCTCAATCTTGCACAATGATAAAATTACCATTCGTCCGTGCAGTGAATACTGTTGCCATATATGGTCGACTGCTGCTGCTATTTATCTTGAGGTTAATGACAAAATCCAACAGAGGATCTGCAATATATTCTATCCTGGCTTGACGTCTCAATCTTGCACAATGATAAACTTACCATTCGTCCGTGCTGTGAATACTGTTGCCATATATGGTCGACTGCTGCTGCTATTTATCTTGAGGTTAATGACAAAATCCAAAAGAGGATCTGCAATATATTCTATCCTGGCTTGACGTCTCAATCTTGCACAATTATAAAATTACCATTCGTCCGTGCAGTGAATACTGTTGCCATATATGGTCGACTGCTCCTGCTATTTATCTTGAGGTTAATGACAAAATCCAAAAGAGGATCTGCAATATATTCTATCCTGGCTTGACGTCTCAATCTTGCACAATTATAAAATTACCATTCGTCCGTGCAGTGAATACTGTTGCCATATATGGTCGACTGCTGCTGCTATTTATCTTGAGGTTAATGACAAAATCCAAAAGAGGATCTGCAATATATTCTATCCTGGCTTGACGTCTCAATCTTGCACAATTATAAAATTACCATTCTTCCGTGCAGTGAATACTGTTGCCATATATGGTCGGCTGATCATGCTATTTATCTTGAAGTTAATGACAAAATCCAAAAGAGGATCTGCGATATATTCTATCCTTGCTTGACGTCTCAATCTTGCACAATTATAAAATTACCATTCGTCCGTGCAGTGAATACTGTTGCCATATATGGTCGACTGCTGCTGCTATTTATCTTGAGGTTAATGACAAAATCCAAAAGAGGATCTGCAATATATTCTATCCTGGCTTGACGTCTCAATCTTGCACAATTATAAAATTACCATTCGTCCGTGCAGTGAATACTGTTGCCATATATGGTCGACTGCTGCTGCTATTTATCTTGAGGTTAATGACAAAATCCAAAAGAGGATCTGCAATATATTCTATCCTGGCTTGATGTCTCAATCTTGCACAATTATAAAATTACCATTCGTCCGTGCAGTGAATACTGTTGCCATATATGGTCGGCTGATCATGCTATTTATCTTGAAGTTAATGACAAAATCCAAAAGTGGATCTGCAATATATTCTATCCTGGCTTGACGTCTCAATCTTGCACAATGATAAAATTACCATTCGTCCGTGCAGTGAATACTGTTGCCATATATGGTCGACTGCTGCTGCTATTTATCTTGAGGTTAATGACAAAATCCAACAGAGGATCTGCAATATATTCTATCCTGGCTTGACGTCTCAATCTTGCACAATGATAAACTTACCATTCGTCCGTGCAGTGAATACTGTTGCCATATATGGTCGACTGCTGCTGCTATTTATCTTGAGGTTAATGACAAAATCCAAAAGAGGATCTGCAATATATTCTATCCTGGCTTGACGTCTCAATCTTGCACAATTATAAAATTACCATTCGTCCGTGCAGTGAATACTGTTGCCATATATGGTCGACTGCTCCTGCTATTTATCTTGAGGTTAATGCACAAAATCCAAAAGAGGATCTTGCAATATATTCTGATTCCTGGCTTGACGTCTCAATCTTGCACAATTATAAAATTACCATTCGTCCGTGCAGTGAATACTGTTGCCATATATGGTCACGACTGAAAAGTATTTATCTTGAGGTTAATGACAAAATCCAAAAGAGGATCTGCAATATATTCTATCCTGGCTTGACGTCTCAATCTTGCACAATTATAAAATTACCATTCGTCCGTGCAGTGAATACTGTCGCCATATTCATTGATCGTCGTATTGTTTATCTTGGAGGTTAATGACAAAATCCAAAAGAGGATCTGCAATATATTCTATCCTGGCTTGACGTCTCAATCTTGCACAATGATAAACTTACTATCTGTCCGTGCAGTGAATACTGTTGCCATATATGGTCGACTGCTCCTGCTATTTATATCTGAGGTTCTAGATAAAATCCAAAAGAGGATCTGCATAATTCTATCCTGGCTTGACGTCTCAATCTTGCACAATTATAAAATTACCTGTCCGTGCAGTGAATACTATGGCAGGTATATCGACTGTTCTGCTATTTATCTTGAGGTTAATGACAACCAAAAGAGGATCTGCAATATATTCTGTATCCTATTTGACGTCTCAATCTTGCACAATGATAAACTTACCATTCGTCCGTGCAGGAATACTGTTGCCATATATGGTTCAGACTGCTGCTGCTATTTATCTTGAGGTTAATGACAAAATCCAAAAGAGGATCTGCAATATATTCTATCCTGGCTTGACGTCTCAATCTCGTACAATTATAAAATTACCATTCGTCCGTGCAGCGAATACTGTTGCCATATATGGTCGGCTGATCATGCTATTTATCTTGAGGTTAATGACAAAATCCAAAAGAGGATCTGCAACAGACTTTATCCTGGCTTGACGTCTCAATCTTGCACAATTATAAAATTACCATTCGTCCAGGCAGTGAATACTGTCGCCATATCTGGTCGACTGCTCCGGCTATTTATCTTGAGGTTAATGACAAAATCCAAAAGAGGATCTGCAATATATTCTTATCCTGGCTTGACGTCTCAATCTTGCACAATGATAAACTTACCATTCGTCCGTGCAGTGAATATTTGTTGCCATATATGGTCGACTGCTCCTGCTATTTATCTTGAGGTTCTAGACAAAAATCCAAAAGAGGATCTGCACACTTATCCCCTGGCTTGACGTCTCAATCTTGCACAATTATAAAATTACCATTCGTCCGTGCAGTGAATACTGTTGCCATATATGGTCGACTGCTCCTGCTATTTATCTTGAGGTTAATGACAAAATCCAAGAGGATCTGCAATATATTCTATCCTGGCTTGACGTCTCAAATCTTGCACAATGATAAACTTACCATTCGTCCGTGCAGTGAATACTGCTACATATATGGTCGACTGCTGCTGCTATTTATCTCGAGGTTAATGACAAATCCAAAAGAGGATCTGCAATATATTCTATCCTGGCTTGACGTCTCAATCTTGCACAATTATAAAATTACCATCTTGCAGTGAATACTGTTGCCATATATGGTCGACTGCTGCTGCTATTTATCTCGAGGTTAATGTGACAAAATCCAAAAGAGGATCTGCAATATATTCTATCCTGGCTTGACGTCTCAATCTTGCACAATGATAAACTTACCATTCGTCCGTGCAGTGAATACTGTTGCCATATATGGTCGACTGCTGTTTATCTTGAGGTTAATGACAAAATCCAAAAGAGGATCTGCAATATATTCATCCCCTGGCTTGACGTCTCAATCTTGCACAATTATAAAATTACCATTCGTCCGTGCAGTGAATACTGTTGCCATTATATATGGTCGACTGCTGCTGCTATTTACGGAGGTTAATACAAAATCCAAAAGAGGATCTGCAATATATTCTATCCTGGCTTGACGTCCTTTCAATCTTTGCACAATTAGTAAAATTACCATTCGTCCGTGCAGTGAATACTGTCGCCATATATGGTCGGCTGCTCCTGCTATTTATCTTGAGGTTAATGACAAAATCCGCAAAAGAGGATCTCGTTATATTCTATCCTGGCTTGACGTCTCAATCTTGCACAATTATAAAATTACCATTCGTCCGTGCAGTGAATACTGTCGCCATATCTGGTCGACTGCTCCGGCTATTTATCTTGAGGTTAATGACAAAATCCAAAAGAGGATCTGCAATATATTCTATCCTGGCTTGACGTCTCAATCTTGCACAATTATAAAATTACCATTCGTCCGTGCAGTGAATACTGTCGCCATATCTGGTCGACTGCTCCTGCTATTTATCTTGAGGTTAATGACAAAATCCAAAAGAGGATCTGCAATATATTCTATCCTGGCTTGACGTCTCAATCTTGCACAATTATAAAATTACCATTCGTCCGTGCAGTGAATACTGTCGCCATATCTGGTCGACTGCTCCTGCTATTTATCTTGAGGTTCTAGACAAAATCCAAAAGAGGATCTGCAACATATTCTATCCTGGCTTGACGTCTCAATATTGCACAATTATAAAATTACCATTCGTCCGTGCAGTGAATACTGTCGCCATATATGGTCGACTGCTCCTGCTATTTATCTTGAGGTTAATGACAAAATCCAAAAGAGGATCTGGAATATATTCTATCCTGGCTTGACGTCTCAATCTTGCACAATTATAAAATTACCATTCGTCCGTGCAGTGAATACTGTCGCCATATCTGGTCGACTGCTCCTGCTATTTATCTTGAGGTTCTAGACAAAATCCAAAAGAGGATCTGCAATAATTCTATCCTGGCTTGACGTCTCAATCTTGCACAATTATAAAATTACCATTCGTCCGTGCAGTGAATACTGTCGCCATATATGGTCGACTGCTCCGGCTATATATCTTGAGGTTAATGACAAAATCCAAAAGAGGATCTGCAATATATTCTATCCTGGCTTGACGTCTCAATCTTGCACAATTATAAAATTACCATTCGTCCGTGCAGTGAATACTGTCGCCATATCTGGTCGACTGCTCCTGCTATTTATCTTGGGGTTCTAGACAAAATCCAAAAGAGGATCTGCAATATATTCTATCCTGGCTTGACGTCTCAATCTTGCACAATTATAAAATTACCATTCGTCCGTGCAGTGAATACTGTCACCATATCTGGTCGGCTGCTCCTTCTATTTATCTTGAGGTTAATGACAAAATCCAAAAGATGATCTGCAATATATTCTATCCTGGATTGACGTCTCAATCTTGCACAATTATAAAATTACCATTCGTCCGTGCAGTGAATACTGTCGCCATATCTGGTCGACTGCTCATGCTATTTATCTTGAGGTTAATGACAAAATCCAAAAGAGGATCTGCAATATATTCTATCCTGGCTTGACGTCTCAATCTTGCACAATTATAAAATTACCATTCGTCCGTGCAGTGAATACTGTCGCCATATCTGGTCGACTGCTCCGGCTATTTATCTTGAGGTTAATGACAAAATCCAAAAGAGGATCTGCAATATATTCTATCCTGGCTTGACGTCTCAATCTTGCACAATTATAAAATTACCATTCGTCCGTGCAGTGAATACTGTCGCCATATCTGGTCGACTGCTCCTGCTATTTATCTTGGGGTTCTAGACAAAATCCAAAAGAGGATCTGCAATATATTCTATCCTGGCTTGACGTCTCAATCTTGCACAATTATAAAATTACCATTCGTCCGTGCAGTGAATACTGTCACCATATCTGGTCGACTGCTGCTGCTATTTATCTTGAGGTTAATGACAAAATCCAAAAGATGATCTGCAATATATTCTATCCTGGATTGACGTCTCAATCTTGCACAATTATAAAATTACCATTCGTCCGTGCAGTGAATACTGTCGCCATATCTGGTCGACTGCTCCTGCTATTTATCTTGAGGTTAATGACAAAATCCAAAAGAGGATCTGCAATATATTCTATCCTGGCTTGACGTCTCAATCTTGCACAATGATAAAATTAACATTCGTCCGTGCAGTGAATACTGTTGCCATATATGGTCGACTGCTCCTGCTATTTATCTTGAGGTTAATGACAAAATCCAAAAGAGGATCTGCAATATATTCTATCCTGGCTTGACGTCTCAATCTTGCACAATTATAAAATTACCATTCGTCCGTGCAGTGAATACTGTCGCCATATCTGGTCGACTGCTCCTGCTATTTATCTTGAGGTTAATGACAAAATCCAAAAGAGGATCTGCAATATATTCCATCCTGGCTTGACGTCTCAATCTTGCACAATGATAAAATTAACATTCGTCCGTGCAGTGAATACTGTTGCCATATATGGTCGACTGCTCCTGCTATTTATCTTGAGGTTAATGACAAAATCCAAAAGAGGATCTGCAATATATTCTATCCTGGCTTGACGTCTCAATCTTGCACAATTATAAAATTACCATTCGTCCGTGCAGTGAATACTGTCACCATATCTGGTCGACTGCTGCTGCTATTTTTCTTGAGGTTAATGACAAAATCCAAAAGATGATCTGCAATATATTCTATCCTGGATTGACGTCTCAATCTTGCACAATTATAAAATTACCATTCGTCCGTGCAGTGAATACTGTCGCCATATCTGGTCGACTGCTCCTGCTATTTATCTTGAGGTTAATGACAAAATCCAAAAGAGGATCTGCAATATATTCTATCCTGGCTTGACGTCTCAATCTTGCACAATGATAAAATTAACATTCGTCCGTGCAGTGAATACTGTTGCCATATATGGTCGACTGCTCCTGCTATTTATCTTGAGGTTAATGACAAAATCCAAAAGAGGATCTGCAATATATTCTATCCTGGCTTGACGTCTCAATCTTGCACAATTATAAAATTACCATTCGTCCGTGCAGTGAATACTGTCGCCATATATGGTTGACTGCTCCGGCTATTTATCTTGAGGTTCTAGACAAAATCCAAAAGAGGATCTGCAATATATTCTATCCTGGCTTGACGTCTCAATCTTGCACAATTATAAAATTACCATTCGTCCGTGCAGTGAATACTGTCGCCATATCTGGTCGACTGCTCCTGCTATTTATCTTGAGGTTAATGACAAAATCCAAAAGAGGATCTGCGATAATTTCGATCTTCACTTGGCAGACCGACTTTAGTCGCTTTATCACCGACGTGATGTGGCTTCCCTGTGTCTTTTCAATATTTGCCTCTTTTTTATTCCGCTTTCATTTTTACTCTTTTTATAAAAATATCTATTTTATGAAAATATCTTTACTTTAATTTTCTTTTTCTACGTCTTCAAAAAATCTACTGCTAGGGTGGTTGTGTCTATTTTGCACATGTATAAATCTACCGAGATCTGCGTCGTGGTGCAGTGGATATTGGCACGTAACGAGAAATCGGGGTGCCGAGTTCGAATTCCATTTGAATTTTCCTGCATTCACTTACGCGCAAATACCCTTGGGAAAAGTATGAATCTGTATCTTCCCTCCAGCTATGGGTTAAATAACATTACAGATTGGGTTCTATAGCCTTGGCTAGCAACTGGTCTACCGCAGAAAGTAATGGCATCCTACTGCGGGATAGTCTTCTGCCCAGTCAGTCATGTCTCGAAAGAGACATGATCGCCCAAAGCATGTATCACGTATGGCACTTAAATGGCTGAGTATAATAGTTGGAACCATAATCAAAGTTTCCACTGGGCATAAAGTGGGGGATCAGTAATTTATTGTCATGAAGTAGTAAACTGATCCCCCACTAATTACTAATTATTACTATAATAGTATAATCCACCGCTTCTTCCTACAGCTATGGCTTGAATAGCAGGATAGATTGGATTCTATAGCCTTGTTCGGCAACCAGTCTACTGCAGAAAGCAATGGCAACCTACTGTGGGATAGTCTTCTGCCCAGTCAGTCATGTCTCTTTCGAGCCATGATCGCCCAACCGTGTATTCACGTATGACACTTGACTGATAAATCTACCATCCACCCGTGTATTGAATACTGTTGCTATATCTGGTCAGGTGCCTCTGGTATTCATCATGAGTTTCTCGGCATATTCCAAAGAAAGATATGCAATATAATCAGTTCTGACTTAGCAGGCCGCTTTCATTCACTTTCTCACCGACGTGATATAGCTTCCCTCTGTCCTTTTTTTAATCATTTCACCCCAAGCAAGGCTTCTAATGCCACTGTTGCGCAGGGGGTTACATAGGGGAAAGTGATGAGAAAGAGTGGTTAGTTATAGGAATTTCTTTTTAATCATTTCACCCCAAGCAAGGCATTCCACTGCCACTATTGCGCAGGGGGTTACATAGGGGAATGTGATGAAAAAGCGGGGTTAGTTATAGGAAATGTCAGGAGGAAGGTAATAGACGAATACCGAGAATAGGGGTGGAGTAGAGAGAAAATATAGATTGAGAGAATGGATGCGAGTTAGTGTGATAGATGTCTATTGACCTTACATTTAAATTTCTGAAGATTGTAGGTGTCGGGGAAGCAAGTATATGGAAGGGAATTCCACAGGCGGGAGGTGCGATAAAAGAAGCTGTTAGAGTAGAAATTGCGGTTACATTTTATCGGTTTCACTGTAAAAGGGTGGGACCTAGTTGCTAATCTAGTAGCTCGTGTAAATTTATACCTAGGAGGCACCAGTGATATAAGTTCATTAGAGCAGAAGCCGTGAAAGTATTTATAGAAGAGACACAGAGAAGCGACATCACGCCGGTGAGATAGCGACTGCAACCGAGCTGCCAAGTCGGTATCTATCACATTACAGATTCTACGTTGGATTCTGTCAAGAACCCCGAGGTGAACAGCAGGAGCACCCGACCAGATGTGGCAGCAGTATTCAATACACGGGCTGATGGTAGATTTATATATGTGCAGGATGGACTCAGACGGGAATCACTTCTTGGCCGTGCACAGTGAACCGCCCTTCTTAGCAGTGGATTTAGTAATGGATTCGATGTAGTCATTTCACTTGAGGTCCGCTGAGTGTACGAGACCAAGGAGGCGTAGCGTTTTACTCTCAGGGAGGCAAGCCTGTTCCATGATAATGGGAGGTAGGAGCGATTGTCTATAATGGTTAATAGAAAGCAGCTTCGTTTTGGAAGCATTAAATTATACGAGCCATTTCTTACCCCAGTCCATCATGGAAACTGACGAGCTACTTTCTATGTTACCTCGACTACGTGTATTTACTCTGGCTGCAACATTGTCATCAACGTCTCACAATTTTAGTAAAATGTAACCTCTGCTTCTACATTAACAGGTTCTGGGCATGACGGTAAACTGTTTCGGCAGCAAGGCCTCTGATTAGGAGGTTGTGAGAGGCATGGAACCACCTCTTCATTGTTGTTGTTCTCATGTTCACTCTGAGCCGGACTGAATTTTGAAGGCTAAATAAGTCCTCTGAGTAAATGGTTTCATGGCTGAGACTAAGAACTACAATTATACCTACTTAGAGCCAAACCCAAAGCAAAAACTAAAATAAAAGGGCTGAAAAAAATACAGACATACAGGCAGATAAACAGACACACACACAAATATCTTGCCTTTTACACACACATATATATATGTACTATTTTAAGAACTGCAACCTTGAAACTTCTGAATATCGTTTCTTATGTCTTTGGTTATGAGTGTATTAAATTTGATTTTTTTGATTTTCGATATTTATCGGGGGTACCTCGACACAAAACCTAGCTAAGAACACTCGCAGACGCTTATAGTACAACTGTGTAAATTTTCAAGAAACTCGGTTCAGCCGTTCCGGAGTCTATAGGTAACGGGGACGCGCGCGCGCACACACACACACACACACACACACACACACACACACATACACACACACACACACACAGAGAGACAAAGTTCCATTTACAAACAAGTTTAGATATACATTTTTAAAGGAAAAATACTATCAATACTCTATTTTTGTAGAAAAAATGATTACCATAACACATTTTTGAAGAAAACAAAATTATTCTCAGCAAAACATTTTTGAATACAAAACTAGGAAACATTTTCAGTTTTCTAAAATAAAAAAGAATAAAAACCAAAAATTTTCACCAAAATCTGACTAAACCAACCTTCTCTCTATAACCGAGCATTAAAAAAAATACTTTAAAACCCTACCTTCTTTGGCATTAAATAACCCACAGAGGTGTTGATATGCAGTTAAACAAAAGTCAAACTCTACACTAACAATTTCTTTTCTCGCACTTCCTGTTTGTTGAACTTAGTTCCATTTGCTTATTTCCCTGATAGCTACAATCTCAAGTTCAAAGGCGACGTCAATTGCCATCTTTTATCTACTTGATTTCCATCCATCTCTTATCTTTTCTTCGACATCCCCTGTACCTTGTTTTGTTTTGTTTTTTGTGTTTGTTTTTTCTCTCACTTTAACACCCTCCGAATCAGTAGCATTCCTGCTTTGCTTAGCGTGAAATGATTTTAAAAGAAAATGTAAGTACACAGTTTAAAATTTTTAGTGCTGTTACTTAAACTGTTGAATTTTCTAATGGGGATTCATTGTGTATTTTAGACGTATTTTAAGCGAGCAAATAAAGGCACTAATATGAAAGAGTCAACGCGACACGACCGACTGAGGCCATAGACAACGCAATACCGTTATAAAGCATTCAAAAAGGCATTATGTAAGATATGATCTACTTTTTTGTTTTTAATTGTTTTTAATAGAGTAAATCGTAAATTATTAAATTATTTTTTATAAAAATAGTTTCAAATGTCGATTTACAAAATTTAAAATAATACATTACGATTTAATTTATTTTGCAACCAGAGTTAGTTCATTACAGAAACGAAGATATAGTTTTATTTATGACTGTTACATTTTTAATCTTATTAAGCCCGCCAATAAAAACACTAAGACGCAAGGAGTCCGGAACATAACCCAACGCCGTCGACTGCCCGTTGAGACAACGCAATGCCGGATCATCTCAACACCGAGGCCACACCTAACCCTAGCCCTAACCCGAGCCCTAACCCAAGCCCTAACCCGAGCCCTAACCCCAAAACCTTAACCCTAACCCTCTAACACTAACCCTAACCCTAACTGAGACAACTTATCATCTGATAACTCCACAGCGACACAAATCAAAACTAGAAGATCAAAAATTTTCATAATGGAATAAAAGTAATTTATTAAGAATTAAAACCTTAATTATTGAATGTTATCCTCAAATAAGGCATTTCAAAAAGTATTATGTATTTTATACGTATCTTAAGAGAGCAAATTAAGACAAAAATATGAAAGAGTTAACACGACACCGCCGACCGTCGGATATTTACTCTTCTCCCCCACTTGAGAGAGATGTGACACAAGGTCTTTTTTTAATGTGGGGAACCATGAGCGCGTGCGCCCAGGTACTGGTCTAAACATTACCTATCCACCGCGGTGGATAGGTTCAAAACCGGTCTAAACTGGTCTTATTCGGTCTCAATTTTGTCATTTCGGACCCCAGCGGGACGGCCGGGGGCCGAGGTCATAGACAACTCAACACCCGGTAAAACTCAGCACCGTGAGAACTCAACACCATAAAAAATAACTGTCATTTATAACCGAATAAAAGTAATTTATTAAGAATTAAAACCTTAATTGGTGAATATTTTCCTCAAATAAGGCATTTAAAAAAGCATTATGTATTTTATACGTATTTTAAGCGAGCAAATAAAGGCAATAATATGAAAGAGTTAACACGGCACCACTGACTAAGTCCATAGACAACTCAACACCGTGACAACTCAGAACCAGAAAAAATAACTTTCATTTATAACCGAATAAAAGTAATTTATTAAGGACTAGCAGCATAGCTCGGCGTTGCCCGTGAAACTCAGAACATTTTAGTAGTAGGACTCAGTTATATAAAAAAAAAATAATTATATAAAAATTGTTGTTTAAAAATTGTTCAAAAATTCCATTAAAAAAATCTATTTTCTTTTGTTTTGCGTAAACGTGATTTGATGTTTTGTGTGACATTGTAAACAACAATGTTTTTGTCGTTGATGTAGAAAGGACGAAGAAAAGACTGGAGTCAAGTGAAGAAGAGATAGGAATTGACATTGCACTTAAATTCCTGGAGGTTGTAGCCCTCAGAAAAGCAAGTATACAGAAGGGAGTTCCACAGGCGGGAAGTGCGAGATAAGAACCTGTTAGAGTAGAAGTATCGGCAGCATTTGATAAATTTAACTGTAAAAGGATGGACATTGTTGCCAGGCTTTTTTTAATATACATATATATATATAATCGAATAGAAGTAATTTATTAAGGATTAAAATCTTAATTAGTGAATGTTTTCCTCAAATAAGGCATTTCAAAAAGCATTATGTATTTTATACGTATCTTAAGCGAGCAAATTAAGACAAAAATATGAAAGAGTTAACACGACACCGCCGACCGTCGGATATTTACTCTTCTCCCCCACTTGAGAGAGATGTGACACAAGGTCTTTTTTTAATGTGGGGAACCATGAGCGCGTGCGCCCAGGTACTGGTCTAAACATTACCTATCCACCGCGGTGGATAGGTTCAAAACCGGTCTAAACTGGTCTTATTCGGTCTCAATTTGGTCATTTCGGACCCCAGCGAGACGGCCGGGGGCCGAGGTCATAGACAACTCAACACCCGGAAAACTCAGCACCGTGAGAACTCAACACCATAAAAAATAACTGTCATTTATAACCGAATGAAAGTAATTTATTAAGAATTAAAACCTTAATTGGTGAATATTTTCCTCAAATAAGGCATTTAAAAAAGCATTATGTATTTTATACGTATTTTAAGCGAGCAAATAAAGGCAATAATATGAAAGAATAAACGCGACACTACTGACTGGCGCCATTGACAATTTCAAAGCATTCAAAAAGGCATTATGTAAAATATTAACCACTTATTTTTATAAAAATATTTTAAAATATCGATTTACAAAATTAAAAAATACATTACGTTTTAATGTATTTTGCGGCCAGAGTTGGTTCATTACAAGAACGAACGTATAGTTTTTAACTTTTATATTTTTAATCTATTTAAATTAATAAAGACACTAGGGCGAAAGGAGCCGGGAACGGATAACACGACACTACCGACTGTCGGCCGAGCCAATGCAACAACGGAACATATCAACACTGAGGCAACTCAACACCGAGACAACTCCTCAAAAACCGGGACAATTCAACACCATGACAGCCCATCGCCTGCAACTGAACACCAAAGCAAATCAAAACTAGGAGATCGTATCTTTTCATAATTTTTTTTTTTTTTTAATCATTTCACCCCGAACAAGGCAGAAACGCCACTGATGTGCAGGGGGTTACATAAATGTAGAAAGATTAATTAGAAAAGAGTGAGGAGTACAAGCTAGTTAGAAAGGAACAATAGAAAGCTGAGAAAGCAAGTGCAATGACAGATACATAGGTGGGGAGAAAGGGAAAGTTATACAGGGGTGGGGAGAGAGCTAGAGTCCAGTGGTTAGTAGATGAGTATTGACTTTGCATTTAAATTTCTGGAGGTCGTAGCCGTCAGGAAAGCAAGAATACGGGAGTGAGTTCCACAGGCGGGAAGTGCGAGAGAGGAAACTGCAGGAGTAGAATTGTCGTCTGCGTTTGGCTAACCTGACTGTGAATAGGTGGGACCCAGTTGCCAGTCTGGTTGCACGGGTAAACACCTGTTGAGGAGGCATCAGTGACTTAAGCTCATCCGAGCAGAAGCCATGAAAGTATTTGGAATAAAAATAATTTATTAAGTATTAAAACCATAATTAATGAATGTTTTCTTCAAATAAGGCATTAGAAAAAGCATTATGTATTTTATATGTATTTTAAGCGAGCAAATAAAGGCACTAATATGAAAGAGTTAACGCAATATCACCGACTGAGGCCATAGACAAACGAATATCGTTTCAAAGCATTCGAAAAGGTATCATGTAAAATATGAACCACTTTGTTTTTAATTATTTTAATAGAGTAAATCATAAATTATTTAATTATTTTTTATAAAAATATTTTGAAATATTGATTTATTATATAAAAAATACATTACGATTTAATTTATTAAAAATAATTAAAAATAAAAAATGATTTATTTTGTTTTGCATTCTTCATTCAACCTTATTGAAAAATTGCCTTTTATTTAATTATTCTTAAATGTCAAATGTCGCAATTATTTTATTATTTTAAATATTCTTTAGACTGTGTCTGAGCTCCAGGACCATGGATTAGTTTTAAAGCTTTCATTACATCCGAGCAATGCCGGGATATACTGCTAGTGTACATATATATATATATGCGATTGGTAAATTGTCGAAATTATTTTATTAGGTGCGATTTGGTAAATTGTCGCAATTATTTTATTATTTCAAATATTCTTTAGGCTGTGTCTGAGCTCCAGGACCATGGATTAGTTTTAAAGCTTTCAATACACCCGAGCAACGTATATATATATATATATATATATATATATATATATATATATATAATTAAATTTATTTTTTAATTAAAAATCTATTGTGACACGGAAATTTTTGTTTCGAGATTTCTATCTCGTCATCAGGCAATGTCAGATGTTAGTTGTGAAAATGATTGTCATTTAAATATAAGAAACAATACGTTGGTTATTTATAGATATGGGGAGACATAAAACTTTATGTGAGTGTTCAATTTAACTCATATTTTTAATTAAAAAACAAATTTAATCATATGATTATGTTATGCTCTACAATATTTATTGCATTGAGCACTTTAAAAAAAGTAAATGTCAGAGAACTTGGAATTGTCAAATTGGACTTGTATATATATATATATATATATATATATATATATATATATATATATATATATATTCCATTTGTAAACGAGTTATTACGCGACCTAGGTTTCTACCATCAGTGGTGTCTTCAGGCGATTTGCAATAATTGATTTTACCGTTTACCTTTTTTTTATTAAGAACGCTCACGTAACGGTGTTTTTTTTTTAAAACGCTCACGTGGCAGGGAATTTTTGAACGCGCTATTTTTAAAATTACAAGGAATTATGGCGTTTTCATCCATGGTTGTAATAACTCTTTTACAAATGGAAAATATTCAAAAGTTCTACAGTATAATTGTATTGAACACAATATTTAAATACAAATGTGCACTGATCTAACCTTATTATGACCAGAAACTAAGTAATTAAACAATCAATATGTATATATATATATATATATATATATATATATATATATATATATATATATGTTTGTGTGTGTGTCTGTGTGTGTGTGGGGGGGGGGTGTATGTGTACTCACTCTAGCTTCTAAATAATTGAATCATTAACTAATGAGAAAAGTTTCCTAGCTTAAAGCAAATGGTTTTAAAATTTAATTAAATTCTTTCCCTAATTTAATTTTTAATTATATTCTTTTGTGTCTCGGCAGTTAATGAAATTAATTCACGACAAATTATTTTTAATTTTTTTGAAACTACGTCCGACACTACTAACGAATAGCTAATCCTCTGTGTAACCTCGAATGTAACGAGAAGGAATTATTGAACAAATTCATCAAAATATTGATTACATAACACGACAGTTATTAACAGGCTTTAAGGATATTGCGTTGGAAAATCAATTTTTATTGTTATAAAACATCATTAAATATACCAGGGCTTGTCAAAAAATATCAGGACTGTTATGGTAAAGGAGCCAATGTACACAGAGTGAAGAGCTGCTTGTCACTGAACTCAGTTGCGAATGTACACTAAGTTATAACGATATTGCTCACTTACGTTGTATATAGCAGCGTTTGGAAAGAAAGTGTGTCGAGTGTGGTCGTCTCACTACACTCCATCAGTGAACATTCTTTTTTGAAGCATTTTTTGGCAAAGTCCAACATTCCCCAGGTTCGACAACCGTTATATATACTCCAAATCTTGCCCCTTGCGAGTTCTTTTTCTGAAAATCATATCCCACTTTAAGATGAAAAAAATTCAAGACGTCGCTTTGATCCAAGTGAATGCTGCGAGTCAGTTGTTCACTATCCCCACCCCCAAAAGAAGTACTCCCAACAATGGAACGGCGTTGATAAACTTTGAACGCTGTCTCGCATGCAAGCTGTCATAACTTAGTTCCGTTGTCTATAGCAATGTTCGGAAAGAAAGTGTGTCGAGTGCGGTTGTCTTCCCACACCACAGAAGTCCTGCTAGTGACCACAGCCTGTGCAGTAGTTTGGTGCCACAAACAACATTCTGAATCTCCGATAACCAACACACTCTCACCCTTGGCGACTATTTCTTCTTTCCAAAATTTAAATCCCACTTGAAAAGAAACGTGTTTTCAATACCTCGAGTCAATCCAAGAGAATGCGCCAAGACAGTTGCTCGCTATCCTCATAAAAGAGTCTCAGCAATGCTATCCTTAATGGAGACGACACTGGATAGAGTGTGTGGTTTTAGAAGGAGACTACTTCATAGGATATTAAATGATGAATAGATATCGGTTGTAGTTTTTTTTGTTTGTTTTTTAACAGATCTCGTATTTTAATACAAGATATTATGTCAGACTTGACGCCATTTTTTATATTCGTTTCACCCCAAGCAAGACAGTACTGTCATTTATGCGTAGAAAGATACATTAGAGGAAAGCGAAAACAAAAAAGAACAAGGCGCAGGGGGCGTTAGAGAAAGCATAAGAGAAAGACAGGAGATAAAAAAGATAAAAGGAGACAGGAGATAAAAAAGATAAAAGGAGACAGGAGATAAAAGAGATAAAAGGAGACAGGAGATAAAAGAGATAAAAGGAGACAGGAGATAAAAAAGATAAAAGGAGACAGGAGATAAAAAGAGATAAAAGGAGACAGGAGATAAAAGAGATAAAAGGAGACAGGAGATAAAAAAGATAAAAGGAGACAGGAGATAAAAGGAGACAGGAGATAAAAAAGATAAAAGGAGACAGGAGATAAAAGAGATAAAAGGAGACAGGAGATAAAAAAGATAAAAGGAGACAGGAGATAAAAGAGATAAAAGGAGACAGGAGATAAAAAAGATAAAAGGAGACAGGAGATAAAAAAGATAAAAGGATAAAAAGGAGATAAAAGGAGACAGGAGATAAAAGAGATAAAAGGAGACAGGAGATAAAAAAGATAAAAGGAGACAGGAGATAAAAGGAGACAGGAGATAAAAAAGATAAAAGGAGACAGGAGATAAAAGAGATAAAAGGAGACAGGAGATAAAAAAGATAAAAGGAGACAGGAGATAAAATAGATAAAAGGAGACAGGAGATAAAAGAGATAAAAGGAGACAGGAGATAAAAAGTTGGCAGTTGACTATATTTCTGAGATGAAGTAGTATTTACAGTATTTAAATTATTCGGAATATTGTCCTTATCCTTGTTGTCATTTGTACGACGTTTCGGCTGTTGTATACTCCAGACGTCTTCAGGTAATAGGAATTTCGACCCGAAATATTTGTCTATATTTCTGTGATGAGGTAGTATTTACAGTTTTTACATTATTCGGACTATTGTCGTCGTCTTTGTTGCCATTTATACGACGTTTTGGCCGTTGTATGCTCCTACCTTCTTCAGGTGCTAGGAATTTCGGACCGAACCATTTATTTGTCTATATTTCTGAGATGGGGTTGTATTTACAATATTTACATTATTCAGACTATTGTCCTTATCCTTGTTGCTATTTGTACGACGTTTCGGCCGTTGTATACTCCGGCCTTCTTCAGATGTTAGGAATTTCGAACCGAGCTCTTTATTACAATCCCTGGGGTTTATGAACTCCATTTCTGGCGTAGTAGTATCTCTTTTGGAAGTTATGAATCATCTACCTTTAACCCTGTAAGTTATTGCTGTAGTCTGGTATTGAACTCAGGAGTTAGAGGGTTACAGGTTTAGACGGAGATAACTCATAATTTCCAAAATAGACGCTACTACGCAAGGAATGGAGTTCATATACCTTAGTGATTGTAATAAAGGGTTCGGTTCGAAATTCATAGCACTTGAAGAAAGCCGAAGCGTACAACAGCCGAAACGTCGTTCAAATGGGAACAAAGATGAGAGCATAGTACGAATAATGTAAATACTGTAAATTGCAATTGACTTTGCTCTTAAACTATTGTATTGTAGCTCTCAAGGAAGCAAGTGTACGGAAGGAAGTTCCATAGAAGGGAAGTCCGAGAAAAGAAACTGATAAAATAGAATTGGCGGCTATATTTAAATGTTTTGACTGTGAAATGGTAAGATCTAATTGGTAATCTAGTCACTCGAGTAAATTTGTGTTGACGGGGCACCAGGGATATAAGCTCATCAAAGCAGAATTTGTGAAAATATTTCTAGAAAAGACAGAGAGAAGTCACATTCTGTCGGTGAGAAAATGACTGAAATCGGTCTGCCTAGTTGGGATCGAGTAAGTGTTCGTTTACGTCAAAACATTTTTTTCTATCCAATCATTACAAATTCAAGGTCAGAGTATAAAAGTATAAAATGAAATTTTATTCGAAAGTTTTACAATATCAAAATGAATTGCAAATTAATGCATAGTTTTTTTTTTCTGTGGAAATCCATTACAAGAATAATACTGTTACTCTAGAGAAATTATTTGAATAAGCTTATGATGATGATTTCTAGAATCACGACTATGGAAAGATAGACAGATATTTTGGCCAGGCTATATGGCCCGGAAGACCCACATAAAAATGACCTCGTATCACATGTTGCCTTAAGTGGGAAGACCAACTAAATACTGTTGTAGATTTGTAAAGCTGTTGCTTAGTTGGTCTGTAAGTTGGTGCAGAGTTAGTTGGAGTTAATTGGATATAGACACATTACCCGGACATCGTCGAAATGTGGCCTCCCTTTGTCTCTTCTATAAATAATTTCATGGCTTCTGCTCGGATGAGCTTAAGTCACTGATGCCTCCTCAACAGGTGTTTACTCGTGCAACCAGACTGGCAGCTGGGTCCCACCTATTCACAGTCAGGTTAGCCAAATGCAGACGACAATTCTACTCCTGCAGCTTCCTCTCTCGCACTTCCCGCCTGTGGAACTCTCTCCCGTATTCTTGCTTTCCTGACGGCTACAACCTCCAGAAATTTAAATGCAAAGTCAATACTCATCTACTAACCACTGGCCTCTAGCTCTCTCCTCTCCCCTGTATAACCTTCCCTTTCTCTCCACCTATGTATCTGTCATCGCACCTGCTTTCTAGTGTTCCTTTCTAACTAGTTTGTACTCCTCACTCTTTTCTAATTAATCTTTTTACATTTATGTAACCCCCTGCACATCAGTGGCGTTTCCGCCTTGCTCGGGGGTGAAATGATTAAAAAAAAAACAAAAAAAAAACAAACTATTTCACTGCAAACTGTATATAATTATTTCTACTAACAGTATTCCTGAATTGACTAAGCTGTGTTCCAGTTAGTATATCTTGTTCAATATAATTTACATTTTCTATATCCATAAATGTTTTTGTTATTTATTATTTTATGTGATTTCTCAGCCGGAATCCACGACAATTAATATTTTAGAAAAATATGTAAATTTAACAGTTTTCCTATTTTAAATTTCTAATGAAACTTAATTATTCAGTTAATATTAGAATAAACTATGGCGGGTTTACGATAATAAAATATCTGAAGAAATTCCCCTAGTGCATCGTTAAATATTTGAGCTTAAAAATTTCAAAAAAAATATTGCAATAATAATAATAAATTTGAATGTTGGTCTTTATTTTAAGAAGTGGGTACAAATGAAAAAATTTGAAATTGATGACTTTTTTCATTTCACTGAAACAGCCATTAAACACTTGTATCTTCCCATTCTTTTCATTTTCTCACTGAAACCAAGTAGTGTCTTTAATATGTCTTTTGCCTTTTCAATAATCAAAGCAGAATAATCCATTATTTATCAGGTTTTGATCTCCATCTTAGAAAAGATTTCTCTTAAAGATAATTTTAAATAAGTCAGCAGATGTTATTTATGGTAACTGAATTTTTGTTAAAAGCTTTACTTGGTTTCCATCGTTCGATACTGTGTGTCGAAAAAGGCTTTCTATCACAGTTGTCATTGATTCCCAGCCTTTTGGCTGGGATCAAAGTGTAGTATCTGTCCTCAGGCAGATAAACTACATTTCTTCTGTCAGTTGGGTGCCTTCAGACAGAGTGTAACTCAGTTTTGTCTCTATCTGCAGACAGAGTATAATTGAGAGTTGCTGGGTCCGAGATAAAAGCTGCTCGCGACAGTATCTCTGTCCTTTCACTAAAGAAGCAGGTCAGTAGTAATAAAGATTTGAATTTGTCAACTTTTTCCATTTCACTGAAACTACTGTTAAGAACTTCTATCTGCTCTTCGTGTCTCTACTTCTTTCATTCATTTATTTATTCGGTGAAAACAGCAAGTATTGCATTTTCACCTCTTTTCACGCGATTGAAACGGAAGAGTCTATTATTTATGAGATATTAAGAGCAGACTTTATACACATTCATATTTGCTTGTTCCTTTCTTTCGTTCATTCATTCTTTCTTTCTTTTTTTTTCAACTAAAGCCAAATATTTTTTCCCATCGTGCCACGCTATCAAAAGGGAATAGTCCATTATTTATGAGGTATTGACTGGAAACTTTATTCACTTTTATATTCCACATTTTTTATATTTTTTCTTTCTTTCTTTCTTACTTTCTTTCTTTCTCCTTTCTTTTTACCATTGAAATTAATTAGTGCCTTTTTCCCACATTTTACGCGATCAAAAGGGAATAATCCATTATTTATGAGGTATTGAAAAGAGACGTTATTTACTTTCATATTCTCTTGTTTCTTTCTTTTACCATTGAAACCAAGTAGTGTCTTTTTCCCCCACATTCTACGCGATCAAAAGGGAATAGCCCATTATTTATGAGGTATTGAAAGGAGACATTCACTTTCATATTCCCTTCTTTCTGTCTGTCTTTCTTTCTTTCTTTCTTTCTTTCTTTCTTTCTTTCTGCCACTGAAACTAAGTAGTATCTTCCCCCCCCCACATCCTACGCGATCAAAAGGGAATACTCCATTAATTATGAGGTATTGATAAGAGACGTTATTCGCTTTCATACTCCCTTGTTTGTTTCTTTCTTTCTTTTTACCACTAAGGCCAAGTAGTGTCTTTCTCGTCATTCCACGCGATTAAAATGGAATATTCCCTTGTTTACGAGGCATTGACAGGGCGTAAAGGAAAGGTCGTGTGAGCTAATGAAGGGTGGAACAAACATAATAATAATAATAATAATAATAATAATAATAATAATAACGAGAAAAAAGATTGTGTCGATTATTAAAATAGACATGTCGGCAGCAGGTTTTACGAGACACTATTCAGCAGACATCCCATTTAAACAATTTGCAATGTCGGAAATGCCCCGAAGCGCTGGTACCATGTTTACTCCGAAATATAATTTTTTTTGTCCCTTTTCGTCTTTCCAAAATTGACAATTTGTTTATTTCACATTAACTATCAGTAGGTTTCACAAATTACGTGTTAAAAAAAAAAGACAAGAAGCCTACAAAGTTCCTAAGAATATGTGACAAATTTCTTATCTGTGCTCTACTCACAGTCTTAAATGTGCGTCCCACTCTTGAATGTACGTCATACCTGATGGCCGAAATAATGGCGACTTTCCCCAGGGCGCTTTTGAGTTTAAAGCTTATGTCTGTTCTGTGCGTCTTCAGTTCTCAAGGAGATTCAAGATTCTTTTTAACAAATGACTGTTTCATCTCGATTTCCGACTCACGACCATAACTTTTCCTGTTCGAGTTAGACAAATATCTTCATTACAAAAAAATTTAATCTCTAACATATATATTTTTTAATCATTTCACCACAAACAAGGTGACACGGCCACTGATGCGCAGGGGGCTACATAAGAGTAAAAGTTCAGACAGGAAGAGAGTGAAGATAAAGACGTACCAGTAACAGGGGGTGTCAGAGAAAGGGCAAGAGAAGGATAGAAACATATGTGTGAAGACAGTTGCGAAGGTTGAGAGAAAGGAAAAGAACAAGATATACAGGGTGATGTAGAAAGAACTGGAGTCAGATGGATAAGAGATGTGTATTCACATTGCATTTAAATTCCTGGAGGTTGTAGCCGTCAGAAAAGCAAGTATACGGAAGGGAGTTCCACAGGCGGGGAGTGCGAGAAAAGAAGCTGATGGAGAAGAATTGTAAGCTGCATTTAGTTGATCTAACTGTAAATGAGTGGGACCTTGTTACCAGTCTGGCAGCACGAGTAAATTCTAGTGGTAGAGACACCATTGACTTAAGTTCGTCGGAGCAGAAGCCATGAAAATATTTGTTGAAAAGACAGAGGGAAGCCACATCCCGCCGGTGAGAAAGTGGCTGGAGTCGAGCTGCCAAGTCGGGATCTACTGACGCCATTTCGATCGGGTTTCAATCCTGGGTAAAAAAGCAATCGGAGTCTAACCGTACTGATCAGCTGTGATACAGCGAAACAGATTTGTCTGCGGATGGCAATATATATATATATATATATATATATATATATATATATATATATATAGAGAGAGAGAGAGAGAGAGAGAGAGAGAGAGAGAGAAAGAGAGAGAGTGTTAAATTATGATAATGTTTTACACCAAGATTGTTATTTTTTCAGTAGTACTGATAAAACTTTTGTGTGCAAGCAGATTTTTTATAATCAAGTGCTCGATATGAGGGTCTAGTAGAAGCGTTAATAGGTTTAGTGCAAAGAATCTTTCGCGTTAACTGAACAGGTTCATACCGAATTCGAGGTTTCGAGAGGAAACCGTTATAATGCCATCACTCATCAGGATTGGGTTTCTTGATTCCCACCCGCAATTAGTGAGAGTATCATAACGGTGTTCTCACAAAACTTTGAAGACAGCATGAACCTTCCCAGTTAAAGTGAGAAATTTCTTGAACTAAAACTATATATATGGTTCTTTTGTAATTATTACTTTGCAAAATTTTACAAGGCCAGCAAATAATAAGAAGAGACCAGCATGGGGAAGAGAGCACAAAAACTGGACACCAGAAGAGTTCATTTGATGATGCACATGTTATAGTGCAGTATTATCAAGAGAAATATTCTATTTTCATTTAGAATTATCCACATGGCAATAAATACTTAAAAATAGGATGAAATGCATTATATTTTTAACAGGGGTTACCTAAAAACTATGGTCGGTAGTGTATATATATAGCGCCAAATTACCTATCGCACCCTATCTATCTATCTATCTATCTATCTATCTATCTATCTATCTATCTCTATACATATATATATGTATATATATATATATATATATATATATATACACGACCGGTCATAATTATTAGGCCACCCCAGTTTAAAAATATATATATATATATTTCATACTATTTTTAAAATTATGGCCAAGTGAATAATTCTAAATGAAAATAGAATGGGTCTTTTGTTATTTTTACATTGCCAAATTTTACAAGGCAGCCAGGAAGCCTTTGGCCAGCCAATAAGAAGAGACTAACATGGGGAAGGGAGCACAAAAACTGGACACCATAACAGTTCGTTTGATGCACATATTATTGTGCAGTATTAACAAAAGAACCATTCTATTTTCATTTAGAATTATCCACTAGGCAATAAATACTAAATAATAGTATAAAATACATAATTTCTTTTAAAAAACTTGGATGGCCTAATAAATATGGCCGGTAGTGTACGTGTAGGGTATTGTTATCATGTGTTTTTTTTTTTTCGTCACTTTTTTCTCCACTTTAAACTCACACTTTAAAATTTCTAGCTTTTTTTTTAAACTTTGAGTTGTTACACTTTGTTAAATTTTAATACTTCCAAAACGTAGCTGCTATAAATTAACCATCATAGACAATCGCAGCTACCTCCCTTTAGCATGGAACAGGCTTGCCTCCCTGCGATAAAACACTAGGCCTCCTTGGCCTCACGCTCTCAGTGGACCGTAAGTAGAATGAATTAAATCCAAAGCCAAATCCGCTGCCATGAAAGTTGATTCTCTGTGCAGGGCCCGGAAGTTTTTCCCGTCTGAGTCCATCCTGCACATATATAAATCTACCATCCGTCCGTGTATTTAAAACTGCGGCCACATCTGGTCGGGTGCCCCGGCTATTCTCCTCGGGGTTCTTGACAAAATACAACGAAGAATCTGTAATGTGAACGATACCGATCTGGCAGCCCGGTTGCAGTCACTCTCTCAACGGCGTGACGTGGATTCCCTGTGCCTCTTCCCTTCTGCTCCGATGAACTTAGATCACTGGTGCCTCCTAGATATGAATTTGCACGAGATACTAGATTAGTAACTAGGTCCCACTCTTTTACAGTGAAACAGATAAGATGTAACCGCAATTTCTACTCTAACAGCTTCTTTTCTCGCACTTCCTGTGGAATTCCCTTCCATATACTTGCTTCCCTGGCAGCTACAATCTCCAGGAATTTAAATGTAAGGTCAATAGACACCTCTTATCACACTAACTGGCATCCATTCTCTCAAACACTCTTCCCATCCACCCAACCCTCAACCTCGGTATCCTTACCCGTCTATCACCCTCCTTCTGACATTTCCTATATCTAACCACTCTTTCTCGTCACCTTCTCCTATGTAACCTCCTGCGCAATAGTGGCAGTGGAATACCTTGCTTGGGGTGAAATGATTTACAAAAAAATTTGTTTCCGTTTTTTTGCTCGATATGTTATTGCTTTTAATACACACACACACGCACACACACACACACACACACACATATATATATATATATATATATTCCATTTGTAAACGAGTTCTTACGCGACCTACGTTTCTACCATTAGTTCTGTCTTCAGGCGATTTGCAATAACTGATTTTACCGTTTACCATTTTTTTTAAGAATGCTCAAGAACGGGGAATTTTTGAACGCGCAATTTTAAAAATTACAAGAAATTATAACGTTTTCATCCATGGGTATATGAACCTACAGGTATTTTTTTCGTATAGTTACACTTAGACATAATTTCTGTTCTTTCATTCATGGTAGAAACCTAGGTCGCGTAACAACTCGTTTACAAATGAAAAATATTGAAAATTTCTACAATATAATTGTATTGAAGATGTTTTTATACAAATGTGCACTGGCTTAATTTTATTATGACCACAAACTAAGTAATTAAATAAACAATAATATACATATATATATATATATATATATATATATATATATATAATTATTAATACAAATATAAATTTGTCACAGATTTGATCGATGTTACAATCAGCACCCTGAGTTTCGTAGACGAATATTTTTGTGATCGTTCGGTTCATTCGTCAAGGGATATCAGCCAATAAATATAAAAGGTGAGTCAAAATCATGTTCACAGAAGAATGAGAGAGTGAGACAAAATTATGTTAACACTAGTATGAAAGGGTGAGTCAAAATTATGTTACTACTAGTTTGAGAGGGTGATTCAAAATTAGGTTAACACTACTATGAGAGGAATCGTTTCTTAAGAGTTTACTGAACGATCTCCACTTGTTCACCATCACGATTGATGCACAAAATAACCAGCGATCAACAGTACAATTAAGTGCCTTGACACACAATTCACGGGAAATGTTTGATATTACACCTTTTATTCTGTCCTTGAGTTCTTCAATGTCTCTAACGTTTTTGCTATCCACGCGATCCTTTATCATACCTCACAACCAGAAGTGGCAAGGTGTCAGATCAGGGGAGTGTGGTAACCATGCCAAGGCTCCGACCTATTTAATGATTTGGTTTGATCAATATAAACATTACGGGTAAATTTATTAACATAATTTTGACTTAACCTACTGGCGTATGATACATCACCCGCTAAAAGACTGCCCCCTTCTATCGAGCGCCCATAGCTCAGAGGTAGAAACGCCGACTGACGCCAATTCTGTCAGGTTTCAATCCCGGGTAAAAGCAATCGGATGTCTAACCGGACTGATGAGCTATGATAGAGCGAAACAGATCTGTCTGCGGGTGACTATTTACGCTCTCACACCCTGATTGAGCTCTCTGGAAGAATGGTGGATTTTGAAAAACAGTAGCTACTCTAGCATCTACGCATCGCTCGTTCAGTAATGAATTAGATCACTCTAGCTACTGGCGTATGATACATCACACGCTAAAAGTGTGCCTCCTTCTACCGAGCGCCCATAGCTCAGAGGTAGAATCGCCGACTGACGCCAATTCTGTGTGTGTGTGTGTGTGTGTGTATATATATATATATATATATATATATATATAGTCATCCACAGACAGATCTGTTTCGCTATATCACAGCTCATCAGTACGGTTAGACTCCGATTGCTTTGAACCCAGGATGGAAACCCGACCGAATCGGCGTCAGTCGGCGATTCCACCTCTGGGCCATGGGCACACGGGAGAAGAAGACAAACTTTTTAGCATGTATATTATGATTATACGCTCCCAATAGCCAGAGTGCTCTAATTCATTAGTGAATGAGCGATGCGTAAATGCCAGCGTAGCCACTGTTTTTCAAAGTCTACCATTCTTCCAGAGTGCTCAATCAAGGTGTGAGAGCGCAAATATATATATATATATATATTAGCAGTATAGTCCGGTGTTGCTCGGGTGTAATGAAAGCTTTAAAACTAATCCATGGTCCTGGAGTTCAGACTCTTTGGACGTTGGCACGAAAGACTAAAAAGCAATAGTTGTTTCCACTTAAAGCAAAAACGTAGACTGAAAGAAAAATGAATGGATGTAAGTCAAATTTTGATTTCCTGGTGTCGATATCAAATCAGTTTTTTTCGTCGTAAACTGAATTTTGAAGGCTAAATAAGTCCTCTGAGTAAATGGTATCATGGCTGAGACTAAGAACTACAATTCTACCTACTTAGAGCCAAACCCGAAGCAAAAACTAAAATAAATGGGCTGAAAAAGATACAGACATACAGGCAGATAAACAGACACACACACACAAACATCTTGCCTTTTATATATATATATATATATATTATCGATTTTCTGCACTATTGTGAAAACTGCAACCTTGAAACTTCTGAATATCGTGTCTTATATCTTTGTCTATGAGTGTATTAAATTTGATTAAAATCGGGCCGCTCCTTCTATAACCCGATTTTTACGATTATAGATTTTCGATATTTATCGGGGGTACCTCGACACAAAACCTAGCTAAGAACACTCGCAGACGCTTATAATACAACTGTGTAAATTTTCAAGAAAATCGGTTCAGCCCTTTCTGAGTCTATAGGTAACGGATACACACGCACACACAGAGAGATACACAGACACACATACACAAAGTTCTATTAATAAATAAGTTTAGATACAAGAAATTTACTTAATTCAAGCCAATTTTGCATCCTTATGAAAATGGAAGATTATAAGTTGCATTTTAGGTACTTGATGATCTTTTAGTAAAAGGTAAACATACCTCACAAGCTGCAAAAAACATGTTCTGTGAACGGTGAAGGTACTTTAGCTGAGAGAACTGAATGGAAGTGGTTCGCTAAGTTTAGAATTATTAACTGTAGCCTTATTGATAAAGAACGTCAGGCAAACACCTGACCACAGAGGACGATATTGATTTTGAATAGCCCCTCATTACACAACGCGAAATGTGGCAGAAACACTAAATTTATTCAAACTCACCATTCATGAACACTTAGTGAAGCTAGGGGTACTCAAACGAGGTTTTGGTACCACATGGTCTAGGTGAAAATAATCTTTTGGATCGCATTTTTATCTGTGATTTTCTGTAAATGAAAATGCAACATTTTTAAGCAAATTGCAACGAGTGATGAGAAATGGATCGTTTACAACAATGTTTAGCGAAAAAGATCCCGGGGTGAGTGACATGAGCCAACTTTCAGTCAATTAAGTGCCATACGTGATACACGCGATCATGTCACGAAAGAAACATGACTGACTGGGCAGAAGATTAACCCGCAGTAGGTTGCCATTGTTTTCTGCGGTAGACTGGTTGCCAGCCAAGGCTATAGAACCCCATCTGTTCTGTTATTTAATCCATAACTGGAAGGAAGAGACGGATTAATACCTTTCCCAAGGGTATTTGCGCGTAAGAGAATGCAAGGAATACGAGTGGAATTCGAACTCGGCTTCCCAATTTCTCGTTCCGATCCGATATCCACTGCACCACGACGCACATCTGAGCCAACTTTAGCGATCTCAAAAACTGGTCTTCATCCTAAGAAAATCATACAGTGCATCTGGTGGGATTGGACTCTTTTTGTTGTGGATCCCGGAAATGGGATCGGCACAAATAAATGAAAAGCGACCAGAAATTGAGATAGAAAATAAGTGTATTAAAGTAAGAATACAAACTTGAATGAAGACTAGTACTCTAGGAATACGGATTAGTAAAAAGTATATGTACAAGTCTCTGGAGCTGAAGCCGGAGTATATTGTGTATGTCCGCGTCGGAAGCAGACGGGTCCTGCGTAATAATATTCTCGGTGAGTGGAGCACTGAGATACTATATACTTCCGGTTAAATCTCCGTAAAACCTCAGTATTCTTCCGTCTCGCTTCTATAGCAGTAGTAGAATTATACTCTGAACGAGTCCATCTTTATAAAAAAAAAAAAAAGGTTTATCTTTATGTTTAATATAAACTATTTTTCTATCTCAAAACTCTGTTTTGCTATTCCTTAATTTGTGTGGTTCCTCACCCGAAATCCACAACAACTTGATTCGAATTCACGTATGCCCTACAGCATAAATGCAATTAAAAACTTGACAGCAATACCCCATTTTGGGGGTCTGAATCATATAGGAAAGATTCAAATTATTTCTGAAGTGATACAATCTTTTTTTTAAAATATTCAACGATGAAACCTATATCACTCAGTCAGGCAGTTAAGTGCCATACATGATACACGCTTGGACGATCATGTCTCGCAAAAGATAGGACTGACTTGGAAGAAGATTATAGGTTGCCCAGTAAGTTACCATTACTCTGTGCGGTAGAATGGTTGCCAGCCAAGGCTATAAAACCCAATCTGTTCTGTTATTTAACCCATAACTGGAGGGAAGAGACGAATTAATAACTTTCTCAAGGGTATTTGTGCGTAAGTGAATGCAAAGAATTGAAACTGCAATTCGAACCCGGCTCCTCGATTTCTCGTTCCGAGCCGATATCCACTGCACCAAAATGCACATCCATATGAGTCTCAATAGAAGTCTGGAAAAAAACTTAAGGCGTTCTAGGCAAAGCGTCCCATTCAGGGTATCATGTTCTGGTCGCCAAGTTTGCGGCCTTCTTTGTGAATACGTTTATTAATTTATTGCCAGGGTCATTAGTTTATATCATCTCAGGATTTGTGGTAAGAAGCTGTTCTAATGGAATATGATGGAAATGGGTGTGGTTCGCTCCAATGTGCGTGGCATGATGGGTCATAACTGTGAACTGGTGGGACTAATTTTGTCACCCATAAAGATGCAGAGCTGCTTTTGAGTTCTATCGCGACAGTTTAGGAGTTTTAGGGATGAAAAGAATCGCTAACAAGGTCGTGTCAATACTTTTAAACCCAACGCTTGGAAAAGTCGATAGGACAGCTATTTAAATGCAAGGTCAATTACCATCTCTTATCCTCTTAACTCGTATTCTTTCCCTGACAACCCTTGTATTATGTTCTTTTCCTTTTCTACTCTAATCTACAGCACACTTCACACCAGGGTTTTCGTCCTCTTGGGGGTCGGTTCCACAGACTAGTGGTTTGCGGAAAATCTCTTCGGGTGAAACTGACTTCTCACCGATGGTACACGGGGGTAATGTGAGTGGTTTGCTGCTATTTAAGTAGCATGGCGTGTCCTGGCGGGTTAGATCTGGCAAACACAAGGCATGTAGTTTGTTTGAGCTCTTTAAACCCACGGGAGGCTTGTCTGCAAGAAAGAGAAAGAGAAAGAGAGAACGGTTGGAGGAAAATAATTCTTCACCCAAAAAGGACCCGCAGACGTTTTAAATTCTATCGAGACTGGGAAGTGAGAACTGAGCAGCTCTTACCCAGATATGGCAATTTTGGGCCTGATCTGGCTCTTGGAAAGGTAAATGATAGCAGAATGAGTCATGTACTTACTAAAGCGGTGCAGGGAACATACTATTTTTACAGTATTTTTAACGATGGGTCGTATGCATGAATTCCACAAGTTAGTCAGTTATGCGCCATAGGTGATACACGCTTTGGGCGATCATGTCGTGAAAGAGACATGACTGACTGTGCAGAAGATTATCATGCAGTAGATTGCCATTGTTTTTTGCGGTAGATTGGTTGCTGACCAAGGCTATAGAACCCAATCTGTCTTGCTATTTAACCCATAACTGGAGGGAAAAGAAGGAGTAATATCTTCCCCAAGGGTATTTGTGCGTAATTGAATGGAAGAAATTCAACTGGAATTCGAACTCGGCAACAAGAGTTTTCGTTCCGAGTCGTTATCCACTGCACCACAATGCACATCTTAGAAGCACAAGTTACGCTTGAGTTTATATCCTAAGAGGCGCTCAACGCAAACGGCATTTGCTTTCTTCTTGCCATATATATATATCCAAGCCTTGATTGCATTCATTCGTTGTTTTTTTAATTTATTATTATTATTATTATTATTCAATTTTTCATCATAATTTAATCTCTGCTATGGTCGCACTACCTACCAAGTCTGTGGAAAGACCTAAAGCAGGTCGTGGTGTGTTGTTATGACTCCATTTCATTTTTTTTTCATCTTTCCTAACATCCCTAGCGTTACATAGACAAAGTTCTCCTTATTGTGTAGGATGTACTAAACAAGACAATTTTTTGAATATCTTTTAAACTATGCTTTCCAAGTATTCTTTCAATGTGTGGTTTTGTTCCATTTTTTATCATTCCAAGTGCACCTACCATCACTGGCACGATTCTTGTTTTCAATTTCCACATTTTTTTTCTATTTCAATTTCCAGGTCTTTATATTTTGATAGTTTTTTTTTTTTTCGAATTTCCCTAGTTGCTATGTTACAATCCGCTGGACAAGCCATATAAATTAATAGGCAAGTTTTTTCTTTCTGGTTTTTAACAATAATGTCCGGCCTATTTGCTTCAATTTTTCTGTCTGTGTAGTTGGTGTAATCCCATAGAATGGTGACATCTTCTATTTATCTAACAGGTGCTGGGTGATGTTTATACCAGTGTTTGTTTACAGATTTTCCATAGTGTTTGCACATTGTACAATGTAAATATTGCCCCACTTTATCGTGGCGATTTTTATATTCATTTGTGACAAGTACAGATATCTCGAGGTTCTTGAGAAAATCCAACGGATAATCTGCAATGTAATCGATTCCGATCTGGTGGCTCAACTCCAGTAGTTTGTCACCGACGTATTGAGGCTTCCCTCTGCCTCTTCTACAAATACTTTCACGGCTTCTACTGCGATGTGCTTAGCTCCCTAGTGCTACCTTTGCTACTAGACTAGAAACTAGACCCCATATTTTACTGTGAAAACAATCAAATATAACCGCAACTTCTACTCCGCCAGCTTCTTTTCTAGCACTTCCTGCCTATGGAATTCCCTTCAGTATACTTGCTTCCCTGAAAAATACAATCTCCTAAAATTTTAATTTTTTTTTTTAATCATCTCATTCCCAAGCAAGGCATTCCACTGCTACTATTGCGCATGGGGCTATATAGGGGAAGGTAAAGAGAAGGAGTGGTTAGACATAGGGAATGTCAGGAGGAAGGTGACAGATGAATAAGGATGGCGAGGATGAGGGTTGGGCAGATGGGAAGAGTGTTTGATAGAATGGGAGCAGGTTAGTGTGTTAGGAGGTGTCTATTGACCTTACATTTAAACTCCTGGAGATTGTAGCCGTCGGGGAAGCAATCATTTGGAAGAGAATTCCACAGTCGGGAAGTGCGAGGAAAGAAACTGTTGGAGTAGAAGTTACGGCTGCATTTTATCGGTTTCACTGTAAAAGGGTGGGATCTAGTTGCTAATCTAGTATCTCGTGCAAATTCGTATTTAGGGGCACTAGTGATCTAAGATCATCGGAGCAGAAGCCGTGGAAGTATTTATAGAAGAGACACAGGGAAGCCACGTCGCGACGGTGGGAGAGAGACTGCAGGCGGTCTGCCAAGTCGGTATCGATCATATTACAGACCCTCCTCTGAACCTTATCGAGAAGCCCGAGGAGAACAGCAGGGGCACCCGACCAGATATGGCAACAGTATTCAATGCACGGGCGGATGGTAGATTTATAAATGTGCAGGATAAATTTAGACGGAAAAAACTCCCGGGCCCTACACAGAGAACCGACTTTCATAGCAGCGGATTTAGCAATGGATTCGATATAGTCATTTCATTTGAGGTCCGCTGAAAGTGTGAGACCAAGGAGGCGTAGTGTTTTACTCTCTGGGAGGCAAGCCTGGTCCATGCTAATGGGAGGTAGGTGAGATTGTCGATGATGGTTAATTGAGAGTAGTTTCGTTTTAGAAGCATTAAAATTTACTAGCCATGCAATGTCAATTGTCATCTCTTATCTCCTTGACTTGCATCCTTTCCCTGACAGCCAGTGTATCATGTCCTTTTCCCTTTCCATTCTAATACCCTTGAGAAAAGTATTAATCCGTCTCTTCCCTCCAGTTATGGATTAAATAACATGACAAATTAGTTTCTATAGCCATCATGGCTGGCAACAAGTCTACCGCAGAAAGCAATGGCAATCTACTGCGGGATAAAACTGTCCAGTTAGTCATGTCTCTTAAAAGACATGATCGCCCAAAGAATGTATCAGGTATGGCACTTAACTAACTTAATATAATAGTTGGAAGCATAATCAAAGTTTCTACTGGGGATGAAGTGGGGGATCTGTTTTCTATTGTCATGAAGTAGTAAACTGATTCCCACGAATTATTACTAATTTATATAATAATATGATCCACCTCTACATCCTAGAACTATGGGCTGAATAGCAGGACAGATTGGGTTCTACAGATTTGGTTGGCAACCAGTCTACCGCAGAAAGTAATGGCAACCTACTGCGGGATAATCTTCTGTCCAGTCAGTCATGTCTCTTTCGAGATATGATCGCCCAAGCGCGTATCACGTATGACACTTAACTGACTGGATATAATAGTTGGAAGCATAATAAAAGTTTCTTCAGGGCATAAAGTTGGGGGGTCTGTTTTCTATTGTCATGAAGTAGTAAACTGAACCCCCACTAATATAATCCACCTCTTCTTCCTGCAGGTATGTGTTGAATAGCAGGACAGATTAGGTTCTATGGTTTTGGTTGGCAACCAGTCTACTGCAGAAAACAATGGTAACCTACCGCGGGATAATCTTCTGCCCAGTCAGTTATGTCTCTTTTGAGACATGATCGCCCAAATCCTGTATCACGTATGGCACTTGACTGACTGACTCTACTCATATGCAGCTCTCTTCACACCAGTATTTTCATCTTTGTCTTACCTATTCTCTGACGCACTCTGTAACTTGTTCCTCTTTTTCATCACTCACCTCTTATGTAAACCCCTGCGCACCAGTGGCAGTGCTTAGGGTGAAGTGATTATTTTTAAAAATTTTTAAAAATTTGGTTTATTTATTGGATTTTACTGGAGTTTAAATGGCTGCGAGTATACACAAAACTGCAGTGTTTTCATAGTATTCGAGCTGCTTTTTGTAAAAATCCATATTTACTTCAGTACCACTTACGACAATTTAATTTAATTTATGAAAGATAACTGATTAGCAGTCGTCTACTTGTTTATCTCTTGATTTATTTTAAGTTCCTGTCATTTTTTCAGAACGCTACTTGGTGTCAGATTAAACAAAATAAACTGATGAAGAATCTCCTGTCTCGTCATTTAAATGAAACATTTATCATGTTCTTCCACTTCTCCCTTCCTTTCATTCTGTCTCACTCTGTTTCTTTCTTTCTCTATATCTTTTCCCCTCTCTTTTTCTCTAACTTTCACTCACTCTCTCTCTCTCTCTCTCTCTCTCTCTCTCTCTCTCTGTCTCCTTTTTTCTTTTTCTCACTCATTTTTTCTCTCTTTCTCTTTCGTCTTCCTCTCTCTTTCTCACTGTTTTTCTCGCTCTGTCTTCCTCTCTCCTTTTTTTCTCTCTCTCTTTTTCTTACTCTCTCTTTCTCCCTCTGGCTCTTTCTCTCTTTCTCTCCCTCTTTTTCTCTCTCTTTCTCTGTACATGTCTATCTATTTCTTTCTTTCTCTCTTTTTATCTCTCTGTCTTTATCTCTCTTTATCTCCCTCTCTCTCCCTCCCCCTTATTCTCTCCCACTTTCTCTCTGGGCACGAAAAGCCAAATTGAATGTGACAATCGCGAAACTTTGCTAACTTCGGAACCAACCGCCATCGACCCACCGGTTTTGTCTTGTTGCCGAAGGACAGACAAATCTTGGGGAAAAATGATAAGTTTGGTCAGGAAATTAAATATCTGAGGAATGGCTTCTCGTAATAGGAGGGGAAAAAGAGATTAGGTCCGGACAAAAAAAAATTCTGTAGAGGTTATCAGGGAAGTTCTGGTCTAAGAAAAGGGAATACAATGACCAGGGGTCACTTCGAGAAGCAAAAAAAAAAAAAAAAAAAAAAAAAAGAAGCAAATCTATGTTATATTCCAGATCAACTTGATCATTACATATAGCTCCATTGTTGAAAGCAAAATCTTCCAGAGAATTCTAACCAATCTATTTTTGGTCAAACTTTTTTTCCTTCTATGGATTTTGGAGGTTCAGTTATGACATAAGCAGAATCACCTGGGTGGATTTACATTTTCCCTCCACCGGGCAGGCGTCCACAGAATTACAGCTGCATTCGTTTAGAATTCCGGACCTAGATTCAGCATTGCGCAAGTTCACCAGAATACTCCTATTATGGGAACTAATAAGGCTGTCCATATTCGGGGTACAAGAATAACTCATTTTAAGGGTGTACCTATTAAAAATATCAAATATGATTTTTTAACCAGGTTTCCGCATGGTTAGCTGTGGGAGAATGGATCTAGAAGATCCATTTGTCTTTTCTCGAATATTCAGGCCAGTAGATGAAAATAAAATACTCTTTAAAAGAAATAAGCGAAAGTCTATTAAAATCTAGGATTATACATTAAAAATAACGCTTAAAGTGATAAGAATATATATATATATATATATATATATATATATATATATATATATATATATATAAAATAGAAAATAAAAATATTTAACTTGCATATATCTAAAATTTTGTTTTATATTATAAAAGAATAATAATTAAATGGATATTAAGATAATTAAATTGATATTTAAATTTTTAATAATTAAATAGATACTTAAAAGATTGCATAATGATATTCGGAATTATATTAAAATAAATTACATTTTATAAAAATGAAATTAATTTTAAAATTTTTAATAAATAAATGAATATTAAGGAAATATTATTTGTAAATTAAGAGTTTTAGAAAAATTAGAATAAAATGCATTCTGAATCAAAATAAAAATAGTATAATTACACTCAAAGGTCCCTTTAAGTTAGATCAAAAATATAAAATGAATGTTTTCTTTCTTTTCTTTTTTCTTTTTTTTTGTTACAAAATGTTGAGATAAAGAGAAAACTAAAATAAAACATTTTTTTAACAATAACGAATACATCAACGGAAATAGTGTCTAGACAAGGGCTTTGAATTGGCTGACACTTTTGCTATTGAGTTTAAAAGAAGAAATCATGTATTCCCAAAGCATTTAAATTTTTTTTTAATTTAAAATGAATCTCTATTCTGATTAGTTAAATTTAATACGCACACATTTTTATGTCTTCCCATGTCCATAAATAAAAAATGTATTGTCTCTTTTATTCAAATGAAAATCATTTTCACAACAATGATCTAACGTTGTCTGATGTCGAGGTCATAGAAATTTCCGTGTCACAATGTAAACTGTATTAATTTTAAATAAAAAACAAATTTAATTATGTTATGCTCTACAATATTTGTTATATTGAGCACCTTTCTAAAAAAAAATTAAAAAAAAAAAAGTAAATGCCGGAGAACTCGGAATTGTAAAACTGTCGGCTCTCTTCACATATATATATATATATATATATATATATATATATATATATATATATATATATATATTTGTTTTTCTTTAATCCGAAGTGGAAGAGTAGGAAGGTAAATTCCATAAACCTGATCCTAATCAATATTAAAAATTTTTAACATTAAAAAGTGATGCAGGCAGAGAGCTCAATGTATTAAGAATACAGAGCCAATATAAATTAGAGAAAATTTTCAAAATTTAAAAATGTGGGATGTACATTTCGACATAGGATTTCTAATAGAGATTCTACGTCACGTTAGCGACATTGTTTTTTTTGTCCAAATGGCGAAGGCCCTGGGGTAGAGTGTGGAGTAGTTTTTGGTTAACAACGGTCACAAAGTAGAACAAGATAGAGCTAGTAGTCGCGGGGTTACAGGGTGTTGAAACGGTATATTTAGGAAGGGGAGGAATAGGAATTCATATTTTATAAAGATAGACAACTAAATAAGTTAAATTACTTTTTTAAGGTTAAGATTTTGGGCTGTTTGAAGAGGTGTATTTAGGCGAGAAGTAATGGGTTTCAATATAAGATTTTAAAAATCTTTAAGTTTATTTGATTAAACCTTTTAGGTAGAAGTGAGCTAAATGCCAATTACAGGAAGTTATCAGTTTAAAAATTATTAGAGAAAAAAATATTAGAGAAAAAATATTAGAGAAAAAAATATTAGAGAAAAAATATATATATATATACATATATGTGTTAACCAAGGAAAAAGGGGTTTAGTAAAAGAATCCATATTTTCTAAAGATAGGCAATTAAAGGAGCTTGGGATAGGAAGGTAGGGGGTTAAAAATACTTTTTAAGGTTAACGTTAGGGTAAAATTAAGATTAAAACTTAAATTGAATCCTTTTAATTTATATTCTAACATCTAGTCAAACGGGGAGTTAAATTCTAAATTTAAGTATTCAAAAAATTTGCCTTATGGCGGCACTTACTGATGAATTCCCTTCTAAGATTCAGTAGCCCGTGTTGGTGGGAGTATTTTAATATTGAAATTTTTTTCAGTAAACATAGACAACATCTATCACGAAAATTCCTCGGAATACGGGCTGGACCTATCAGTCTCCAGCTAATTTCAGGATCCAGCTCTTCCGCTTTCATTTTCCAGAATGCCCGCGAAAGGGCTGTCTGGTACCTATGACCGGAGTTCAAAAAGGAGTACCTGTGGTTATACAGTCTTTGTTTGAAAGGACCGGCGGACATACCGATATAGGTACGGAAGTCGTTTTTTTTTTTTTTTTTTTTTTTTGTCAGATGGAGAAATGCAGGCTTCATAAATCACCTGGGTGGATTTACATTTTCCCTCCACCGGGCAGGCGTCCACAGAATTACAGCTGCATTCGTTTAGAATTCCGGACCTAGATTCAGCATTGCGCAAGTTCACCAGAATACTCCTATTATGGGAACTAATAAGGCTGTCCATATTCGGGGTGCAAGAATAACTCATTTTAAGGGTGTACCTATTAAAATTCTTCCGTAGAGGGTTACTGTTATTAATTTTTGTCTATTAACTTGAGAAAATATTTACCAATATTGATGTTAGTTATTTACAATAAGGGGGGTTAAACCAAATTATCTTTCTTTTTCTACAGTTTCCTTTATTTTTATTTTTTGATGATTCGGAATCTATTGTAGGTTTATTATACCGCAATAGACAAAAATATTTAGAAAAATAGAAAAAATATTTATTATGATAATATATTTTAAAAATAAATATTCTATATTTTTCTCTATTTATAGCGGTAATGAAGTTTTGTACCACCAGCCACATATATATATATATATATATATATATATATATATATATATATATATATATATATATATATATATATATATATATATATATACAAAGAATGAATGTCTATTATGTTTAATGATGAGCTGCTCTAAACATCGTATTTTGGCTTTAATTTCAGGTAAAAATAAAGACAAAAATTGTTCAACATTTGGATAATCTTTTAATATGCTGTTTCTAAGCTTTCGGCTGACATGAGCCATCTTCAGTGAGGTTACAGGGACTTACATATACATATATATATATATATATATATATATATATATATAAGCGTGTGTGTGTGTGTGTGTGTGTGTGTGTGTGTGTGTGTGTGCAGAATATATAGATCGGAATCAGACAAGATGATAGAGAAATAGTTAACGTATCTTAGTGTAACATATTGCATTTTCGTAAAAGATTCTTCAGACATCGAGAAAAAAATGAAGAAAGATAATGAAGAGACTGATTTGTTGTGATTACTTATTGATCAAATTTGTAACATGTGTATTAAAGCAATAGATAAGTATTTATAAATTTTTTAGATGTATGTGTGTGGAATATTTTGGCAGGTAAAGTGTATAATAGGCTTGTGTATGTTTGTATAGAAACAATTCTGCGGCTGAACGATAACCATCATTTATATATGTTTGTGTGCGCATTAACACAGGTGTCACTTGTATTAAATAAATTTGAAATATTTAAACATGTTTGAGGAACATTTTGGGCAGTAAAATGTGTGACGGAACATATATATATACACTACCGGCCATAATTATTAGGCCATGCCAGTGTTTTAAAAAAATGTTGTATTTCATACTATTTTTAGTATTTATTGCCAAGTGAATAATTGTAAATGAAAATAGAATGGTTATTTTGTTAATACTGCACAATAACATGAGCATCAAATGAATAAATGTTGATTTATAAATATTTATATATATTTGATAATTACCTATATTGCAGTTTCATTAATGAAAGAAAATTTAAGGGGATTCGGACGAGTTCATTTTTGATTTCTTGCCTTGTAAAATTTAGCAAAGTAATAAAAACAAAAGAATCATTCTGTTTTTATTTAGAATTATCCACTAAAAATAGTATGAAATACGTCATTTCTTTAAAAAAAAACTGGGACGGCCTAATAATTATGGCCGGTGGTATATATATATATATATATATATATATATATATATATATATATAAAGTAAACCTAGTGCGTATTGAGCGCATTTTTGTTAGTTGATTACTCGTGTCGGGGTTTTTTCTTTGGGCTACGTTCCGATGCTCCTGCTAAGCAGACAACTAGGATGCTACCCATGGTCAACCCTGGCTGACAAAGGCCTACTATATATATATATATATATATATATATATATATATATATATATATCGAGAGAGAGAGAGGTGAGAAGAGGGAGAGGAGAGAATGACAATCCGTGACGACGGAGAGGAAAACTCAAAAGATTTTATAAATTATTAGTTACATAGAAATAGGGAGCTCAAATGATATTATCCAGAACAAATATATTGAGAAGAATACTCGACACTTAATGTAACTGTTATAAATCTATAATTTATTTCAGCAATGTCAAGAAAAATCTTTACAATTGCCTCGATCAGATAGATAGATAGATAGATAGATAGATAGATAGATAGATAGATAAAGAAATTGATTAAAATTTATCAATAAAGAATAAGAAAAGAAAGTTTAAGGCTATAGTAAAAAGGGCTATGAGAATCATGTGGTATTAATTATTCAGTATTGAAGGGCAAATAAGAGGAAAATTTTTTAAATTTTATGCTAGAGGATGTAAATCAAGGACTAACAATAATAATATTTACATTTTAGAGACTTGTCAAATGACAGGGCCAGAAAAGGAAAGCATAAAAGAGTTTAACATATAGTTGTTGAAATTACTTTTACAGCGTTTAGGAAGAAAGAAAGAAGCGTCTATTAAAATAAAATTAATTTTAAATTACATATAGTGAGTTTACATCTCATTTCAAAATTTAAATATTTGGATTTATGACGGCATTTGCTTATGAATTCTTTACGCAAGTTTAAAGGAAGGTTCTGTTTAAGAAACATTATTATTTTGATTTTTTCAACGAAAACAGTTTTCAACGAAACATGATTTGCATCTATCGTAAAAGTTTTTGTGGGTGCTGGATGAACCTGTTAATCTCCCACTTATTACAGGGTTTAGTCCATCTTCTTTCATTTCCCAAATTCTTGTGGAAAGGGACGTCTGGAATTTTAGAATAAGGTTAGGAAAAGAGTGTTTGTGAGAGTAGTATCGTTTTTTAAATTCTCCCTCAGGAATTCTTATGTAAATTTGGTAATTCTTTTGTGGAGATTTGAGCTTCGTAAATCACTTGAGGAGATTCACATTTGCCTTCCAGCAGACAATTTTTAATGGACCTACAGTTACAAAAAATGTAAAATACCTGTTCTAGTGTCAGCGTTATCTAAATTCTTTATTTCTTTTTTATTATGGAAATTAATATTACTGTCTATATTGTGTATGCAGGAATAGCTAATTTTAAAAGTATTTCTATTGATGCATTTTTGTAGTAGATTGTTGGTGTGGAAATGTTTGCTTACTAATTCAAAAAAATTTGTTCCTATATAAATATTTGATTATCTAGAGAATAGGGGGTTACATCATATTATTTTTCTTTTTCTACACCTATTCTTTGCACTAGATAATCCAGAATTAATAACTTGTTTTTCATATACTAATTTATGGTTGAAGCCGCTTTTCTAAAGGGCCTTATTGTATAATTTCTTATTTTCATTGAAAAGTTTGAGGTTGAACCATTAATTCATTAATAATCCATTAATTCTAGTGTCAACAATGTTAGGCATTTGCTTAATAATAGTATTAGGGTGGTTGGAATGGATATTAATATTGCTGGGGATATTATTGCCTTTAGGATAAGGTTGATGGAAGCCGTCATTCAGAATAAGGTAATGTGTAAATAATTTACTATTTTTTAATTAAAAGAAATTTCAATATTAAAGCTAAAGAATTTAAGGGCCTTGATGACTTTTTAATAAACTCTATTTGTTAGGGATGAACATTAAGTTATCATCCCGGTATAATCTAATTTGTTTAGGGTTTACAATTCTGCTTTATTCTAATATGTAAATTCCTATAAGATCAGCGACCTGGGCTGAATCATATGCCTCCATAGTAACGTCAAAACTATCATAGGGATCTTTGGTTCAGGTAGAATGATCAAAGGTAAGAACTAATTTTCTAGAAACTAAATTATTTTTAATTTCTCTATCTGAGATATCTACGTGATTTTTGTAACGCTTAAACAATTATATAGGAGGTCTTTGGAGATCGAAGAATACAAATCAATGATATTAAATTTAAGGAAGGTGGGTTTATATATATATATATATATATATATATATATATATATATACTAACCAGTTAATTCTAGTGTTAACAATGTTGCTAACAATTCATAATTGTATTAGGGTGGTTGGAATGAATATTAATATAGTTGGGGGTGTTATTGTTTTGAGATGAGGTTAGTGGGAATCGTCATTCAGATTAAGGATACTGTCTAAATATTTAAATACTTTTAGATTAGACGAAACTTCATACTTAAAACCAAGGGCTCTAAGGATTTTAGATTCTATTTTAAGAGACTTTTGCTATTAGGGATAAACATAAGGCTCGATATAATTCAATTTCTTCAGTTCTATAATTCTACTTAAGATATCAATTATGTAAATTCCTACAAGATCAGCGTACTGAGCTGAATCATGCGCCATGGGGACATCAAAACTATCATAGGGGACTTTTTCCAGGTAAAATTATTAAAAGTAAGAATTAATTTTCTAGCAGCTAAAATTATTTTTACTTTTCTATCTGTGATCTCCACGAGATTTTTTTGCAAAGCTTAAAAAACTATCTAAAAGTTCAATGGACATCGAAGAATACAGGTCTACGATATTAAATTTAAGGAAGGTAGGCTTAGATTTTACAATATGGTTGAACTAATTGATGGTATCGGGAGAGTTTTTCAGAGAATGGGGTGGAATGTGTGCATACATGTGTGTCTGTGTGTGTGGTGTTGAGTTGACTTGTGATAATGTTTAGCGCCAAGGTTGCTGTTTTTACTGATAAAATGTATTTTAACAAGCAGGCTTTTGCTATTGGGCTGAAGATAAAGCGTGGATAAGCAAAAAGTTTGTTATTTTAACCGAGCAGATTCATGCTGACTTCGAAGTTTCTTGAGGACACATTTATTATTTCTCAATCATCAAAAGAGACAAACTTTTTGTGCATATATATTCTCCCAAAATGTTTGTACATTTGCTTAGATTTTATAAAGTGTTTTAGGACGGACACGGCTTTTATTAGACTATAGATTAAGAGTTTGAGTTTGAGTTTGAGTTAATTTTGTCAGTATATTTATTAATTTACATTTACCAGCCTGAATATTCGAGAAATCTTGCACCCTTTGGCAGGATTCGAACATACATCTGCTTGGTGAAACCGTCATTAGATCAGAATGAGCTTTAGACACACGTCCTTCTAACAAGATTTGTCGAATATTCAGGCAGGTAAATGTAAATAAATAAATAAATATTCTGCTTAATAATAAAAACAGAGTACCTACTAAAATATTGTCGGTTATTTAATTCCAAAAATGGTGGGGTTTTAAGCTATTTTTTTAAAATGTCCGGTTATAGTGAGAAGGTTGATTTAGTCAGATTGAGTTTGAGTTTGAGTTTTGTTTAATGGCATATCAACACCTCTGTGGGTTATTTAATGCCAAAAAGGTGGAGTATTAAGGTACTTTTTCAAATGTCCGGTTATAGTGAGAAGGTTGATTTAGTCAGATTGAGTTTGAGTTTGAGTTTTGTTTAATGGCATATCAACACCTCTGAGGGTTATTTAATGCCAAAAAGGTGGGGTTTTAAGGTACTTCTTTTAATGTCCGGTTATAGTCAGAAGGTTGATTTAGTCAGATTGAGTTTGACTTTGAGTTTTGTTTAAAGGCATATCAATCACTGTCGGTTATTTAATGTCAAAATGGTGGGGTTTTAAGCTATTTTTTTAAAATGTTCGGTTATATTGAGAAGGTTGTTTTGGTCAGATTTTAATTAAATTTTTTGTTTTTATTCTTTTTTATTTTAGAAAACTGAAAATTTCCTTTAGTTTTGTATTAAAAACTCTTTTGCTGAGATTAATTTTTTTCTTTCAAAAATGTGTTATGATAATAATTTTTTTTCAGAAATGTATTGTTGGTAATATTTATCCTTCAAAAATGTATATTTTCTATAAAAATCTATTTTTATGCATATGTTTCTATAAAAGTGTACTTTATACATTCAGAGTGTTTTAACCTCGGTTTGGGATTAACTATTTGCTCATAGCTGGGACCCTAACAGGTACCACCACTCTAGTTCAGAGTTCAGGATGATTCTGGGAACAACAGCAATTAAGAGGCAGTTCCATTCTTCTCACAACCTCCCAATCAGAAGCCTTGCTGCCGGATGCAGTTTGCCATCATGCCCAGGACTCTATAGATTATGAAATGGATTAAATCTAACATATTTTTAATCTCTGTTGAAACGTAATTTGAGTAGATGTTCTGTTCTCATATATGCATTTATTGAAGAATATTCGAGAAATGTTGTTAATTTTGTCAGTATATTTATTTATTTACAGTTACCAGCCTGAATATTCGAGAAATCTTGCACCCTTTGGCAGGATTCGAACATACATCCGCTTGGTGAAATGCACCTTAGACACATGTCCTTCTAACAAGATTTGTCGAATATTCAGGCAGGTAAATGTAAATAAATAAATAAATAAATATTCAGCTTAATAATAAAAACAGTGTACCTACTAAAATATGCATATGTAAATCACTTGGGGAGATCCACATTTGCCTTCCACCGGACAATTTTTAATGGACCTTTAGGTGCCTCGATCACCGAAGTTAAGCAACGTTGATCCTGGTCAGTTCTTAGATGGGTGACCGCTTGCGAATACCAGGTGCTGTAAGCGTTTAGTGACGGATGTGCGTTGTGGTGCAGTGGATATCGGCTCGGAAAGAGAAATCGGGGAGCCGAGTTCGAATTCCAGTTAAATACCCTGCATCACTTAAGCACTGGTGCCCTTGCGAAAGGTATTAATCCGTCCCTTCTCTCCAGTTATGGGCTAAATAACAGGGTGGGACTTGGGGTCCCTTCCCTTAAAAACAAATCCCAATGAATCTTAATACTCGAAAAGAAAAAAGTATTACTAGACACAAAACTTATATAAAAAAGACAACAATAAATTATTGAAAGAAAAAAGTATTACCAGCAATAAATAAATAAAATTTAGTTGGCAATAAATGATGTTGATAGTCTATAAAAACAAAACAACCAACCAACCAACCTTTAGTAACAAAAAAAATGTAAAATACCTGTTCTAGTGTCAGCGTTATCTAAATTCTTTATGTTGATGTTTTGGAAATTAATATTACTGTCTATATTATGTGTGCAGGAGTAGCTAATTTTAAAAGTATTTCTATTGATGAGTTTTTGTAGTGGATTGTTGGTGTGGAAATGTTTGATTCGAACATACATCCGCTGATAAAACCGTCATTAGATCAGAATGCACCTTAGATACATGTCCTTCTAACAAGATTTGTCGAATATTCAGGCAGGTAAATGTAAATAAATAAATAAATATTCTGCTTAATAATAAAAACAGAGTACCTACTAAAATATTGTCGGTTATTTAATGCCAAAATGGTGGGGTTTTAAGGTATTTTTTTAAAATGTCCGGTTATAGTGAGAAGGTTGATTTAGTCAAATTGAGTTTGAGTTTGAGTTTTGTTTAATATTCAGGCAGGTAAATGTAAATAAATAAATAAATATTCTGCTTAATAATAAAAATAGAGTACCTACTAAAATATTGTCGGTTATTTAATGCCAAAATGGTGGGGTTTTAAGCTATTTTTTTAAAATGTCCGGTTATAGTGAGAAGGTTGATTTAGTCAAATTGAGTTTGAGTTTGAGTTTTGTTTAATATTCAGGCAGGTAAATGTAAATAAATAAATAAATATTCTGCTTAATAATAAAAATAGAGTACCTACTAAAATATTGTCGGTTATTTAATGCCAAAATGGTGGGGTTTTAAGCTATTTTTTTAAAATGTCCGGTTATAGTGAGAAGGTTGATTTAGTCAAATTGAGTTTGAGTTTGAGTTTTGTTTAATATTCAGGCAGGTAAATGTAAATAAATAAATAAATATTCTGCTTAATAATAAAAATAGAGTACCTACTAAAATATTGTCGGTTATTTAATGCCAAAATGGTGGGGTTTTAAGCTATTTTTTTAAAATGTCCGGTTATAGTGAGAAGGTTGATTTAGTCAAATTGAGTTTGAGTTTGAGTTTTGTTTAATATTCAGGCAGGTAAATGTAAATAAATAAATAAATATTCTGCTTAATAATAAAAATAGAGTACCTACTAAAATATTGTCGGTTATTTAATGCCAAAATGGTGGGGCTTTAAGCTATTTTTTTAAAATGTCAGTTATAGTGAGAAGGTTGATTTAGTCGAATTGAGTTTGAGTTTGAGTTTTGTTTAATATTCAGACGGGTAAATGTAAATAAATAAATAAATATACTTAATATTAAACAAATTTTCCTAAAATATTAGAATTTATTTAATGCCAAAATGGTGAGTTTTAAGCTATTTTTCAAAATGTCCGGTTATAGTGAGAAGGTTGATTTAGTCGAATTGAGTTTGAGTTTGAGAGTTTTGTTTAATATTCAAAATGAGTAAATGTAAATAAATAAATAAATATTCTGTGTCAATAAAAACAGTACAAAATATTGTCAGTTATTTTAATGCAAAATGGTGGGATTTAGCTATTTTTTTAAATGTCCGGTTATAGTGAGAAGGTTGATTTGGTGAATTAGAGTTTAGGTTTAGTTTTGTTTAATATTCAGGCAGGTAAATGTAAGTAAATAAATAAATATTCTGGTAATAATAAAAACAAAATTTTATTAAAATGTCAGTTGTTGTTGCCAAAATATGGTGGGGTTTTAAGCTATTTTTTAAATGTCCAGTTATAGTGAAGAGAGTTGATTTAGTCCAATTGGGTTTGAGTTTGAGTTTTGTTTAATATTCAGGCAGGTAAATGTAAATAAATAAATAAATATTGCTTAATAATAAAAATAGAGTACCTACTAAAATATTGTCAGTTATTTAATGCCAAAATGGTGATTTTAAGCTATTTTTTAAATGTCAGTTATAGTGAGAAAGTTGATTTAGTCAAATTGAGTTTGGATTTGAGTTTTGTTTATGTTATAAAGCAGGTAAATGTAAATAAATAAATAAATATTCTGTGTATTAAAATAGGGCACCTACTAAAATATTGTCAGTTGTTTCAATATTTTAAAATGTCATTGGGGTTTTGTGCTTTTAAAATGTCCGAAGTTGGTAGAAAGGTTGATTTAGTCTCAAATTGAGTTTGAGTTTGAGTTTTGTTTAATATTCAGGCAGGTAAATGTAAATAAATAAATAAATATTCTGCTTAATAATAAAGCAAGTACCCTACTAAAATATTGTCAGTTGTTATTTAAAATAATTTGGGGTTTTAAGCTATTTTTTAAAATGTCCGGTTATGGTGAAGGTTGATTTAGTCAAGGTGATGAGTTTGAGTTTGAGTTTTGTTTTTAATATTCAGGCAGGTAAATGTAAATAAATAAATAAATATTCTACTTCGTAATAAAAACAGAGTACCTACTAAAATATTGTCAGTTGTTCAATGCCAAAATGTGGTGGGGTTTTAAATATTTTTTTAAATGTCGGTTATAGTGAGAAGGTTAATTTGTAGTCAAATTGAGTTTGAGTTTGAGTTTTGTTTAATATTCAAGCAGGTAAATGTAAATAAATAAATAAATATTCTGCTTAATAATAAAAATAGAGTACCTACAAAATATTGTCGGTTATTTAATGCCAAAATGGTGGGGTTTTTTTAAGCTATTTTTTTAAAATGTCCAGTTATATTGAGAAGGTTAGTTTAGTCAAATTGAGTTTGAGTTTGAGTTTGTTTAATATTCAAACGGGTAAATGTAAATAAATAAATAAATATTCATAGCAACAATAAAAATAAAATTTTTTTTTTTTAAATATTGTAGTTTCTTTAATGCCAAAATGGTGGGTTTTAAGCTATTTTTTTAAAATGTCCGGTTATAGTGAGAAGGTTGGTTAATTAAATTAAGGTTTAGGTTTAGGGTTTGTTTAATATTCAAACGGGTAAATGTAAATAAATAAATAAATATTCTGGCAATAATAAAAAATAGAGTACCTACTAAAATATTGTCGGTTATTTTAATGCCAAAATGGTGGGGTTTAAGCTATTTTTTTAAAAATGTCCGATTTATAGTGAGAAGGTTGGTTAGTCAAATTGAGTTTGAAAGTTTTACAGGTTTTGTTTTTAATATTCAAGCAGGTAAATGTAAATAAATAAATAAATATTCTGCTTAATAATAAATAGAGTACCTACTAAAATATTGTCAGTTTATTTAATGCCAAAATGGTAGGTTTTCGTAGTATTTTTTAAAAATGTCCGGTTATAGTGAGAAGGTTGATTTAGTCAAATTGAGTTTGAGTTGAGTTTTGTTTAATATTCAAGCAGGTAAATGTAAATAAATAAATAAATATTCTTAATAATAAAAAATAAGTACTAAAATATTGTCAGTTATTTAATGCCAAAAATGGTGGGGTTTTAAGCTATTTTTTAAAATGTCCAGTTATAGTGAGAAGGTTGATTTAGTCAAATTGAGTTTGAGTTTGAGTTTGTTTAATATTCAAACAGGTAAATGTAAATAATAAATAAATATTCTGTAATAATAAAAATAAGAGTACCTACTAAAATATTGTCGGTTATTTAATGCCAAAAATGGTGAGACTTTTAAAAGCTATTTTTTTTAAAAATGTCTGATTATAGTGAAGGTTGATTTAGTCAAATTGAGTTTGAGTTTGAGTTTTGTTTAATATGCAAGCAGGTAAATGTAAATAAATAAATAAATATTCTGCTTAATAATAAAAATAGAGTACCTACTAAAATATTGGCCGGTTATTTAATGCCAAAATGGTGGGGGTTTAAGCTATTTTTTTAAAATATCCGGTTATAGTGAGAAGGTTGATTTAGTCAAATTGAGTTTGAGTTTTAGGTTTTGTTTAATATTCAAGCAGGTAAATGTAAATAAATAAATAAATATTCTGTAACGCAATAATAAAAATAGAGTACCTACTAAAATATTGTCGGTTATTTAATGCCAAAATGGTGGGGTTTTAAGCTGTTTTAAAATGTCCGGTTATAGTGAGAAGGTTGATTTAGTCAAATTGAGTTTGAGTTTGAGTTTTGTTTAATATTCAAGCAGGTAAATGTAAATAAATAAATAAATATTCTGCTTAATAATAAAAATAGAAGTACCTACTAAAATATTGTCGGTTATTTAATGCCAAAATGGTGGGGTTTTAAAGCTGTTTTTAAAATGTCCGGTTATAGTGAGAAGGTTGATTTAGTCAAATTGAGTTTGAGTTTGAGTTTTGTTTAATATTCAAGCAGGTAAATGTAAATAAATAAATAAATATTCTGCTTAATAATAAAAATAGAGTACCTACTAAAATATTGTCGGTTATTTAATGCCAAAATGGTGAGGTTTTTAATACTACAAAAATGTCGGTTATAGTGAGAAGGTTGATTTAGTCAAATTGAGTTTGAGTTTGAGTTTGTTTAATATTCAAGCAGGTAAATGCTAAATAAATAAATAAATATTCTGCTTAATAATAAAAATAGAGTACCTACTAAAATATTGTCAGGTTATTTAATGCCAAATGGTGGGGTTTTTTAAACTATTTTTTAAAAATGTCCGGTTATAGTGAGAAGGTTGATTTAGTCAAATTGAGTTTGAGTTTGAGTTTTGTTTAATATTCAAGCAGGTAGATAAATAAATAAATAAATATTCTGCTTAATAATAAAAATAGAGTACCTACTAAAATATTGTCTGATTTATTTAATGCCAAAATGGTGGGGTTTTAAGCTATTTTTTTTAAAATGTCCGGTTATAGTGAGAAGGTTGATTTAGTCAAATTGAGTTTGAGTTTGAGTTTTGTTTAATATTCAGGCAGGTAAATGTAAATAAATAAATAAATATTCTGCTGCTTAATAATAAAAACAGAGTACCTACTAAAATATTGTCGGTTATTTAATGCCAAAATGGTGGGGTTTTTAAGCTATTTTTTTAAAATGTCGGTTATAGTGAGAAGGTTGATTTAGTCAAATTGATTTGAGAGTTTGAGTTTTGTTTAATATTCAGGCAGGTAAATGTAAATAAATAAATAAATATTCTGTAATAATAAAAACAGAGTACCTACTAAAATATGCATATTCATTACAAATAACGTTTAACCCTTGAACATTAACTATCAATTAAAGTTACACCACTACTAACCATGGGTAATCATACCCCTTTTTCTAAAATATAAAAAATATATATTAAATATAAATTTTTATTTGAAATATTTTTATTACAGTCATTTCAAACTTCGTAATTCGAATTACAATTAATAGGAACTGAAAAACATTATTTAGGTCAGAAAATCAGGTACTGAAAATGGTAATTAAAAATAGGAAAATTTGCGCTGGGTACTATATAGGCATGCTTAGTTTTCTAAGAATCTCTACTGGCAGTAAATTGCCTGTATACGGACAGATAACAAATTCATCAGATATACAACGAGAGAAAGGGGCGTAAGACAAGGATGTGTCTTTTCACCGGATCTATTCAACTTGTACAGCGAGACTATTTTGAGGACCATACATGTTATGCCAGGATTTGTCATCGTAGGCCAAAATTCAAACAACATAAGACACGCTGATGATAGAGTGCTGATTGCAGACACGGAAAGGAAACTACAAGACCCCCTACAGAAGGTAGCTGAAGAGAGTGACAAAAATGGACTACAAATAAACTGCAAGAAAACCGAATGCATGGTCATCAACAAAAAGAGCAGCCCAAAATGTCAAATACAGGGGGGCGGGACACTAAAACCAAGCAGGTACAAAAATGTAAATATCTGTGAAGTGTTCTAACCGAAGACGAAAATGTGACACAGAGATCCGAAGGCGAATTGGCATGGCGAAGGACGCGTTCCAGAAGCTAAGTAGAGTATTAAGAGACAGGAAGATTTCGCTAGAAACAAAAAGAGTACTAGATTGCTATGTGATGTCAGTTCTTCAATATGGCAGTGAATGTTGGACAATATCAACAAAGATGAAGGAAAAAAAATTAATCAACTGAAATGGCATTCTACAGAAGATGCTGCGAATATTATGGGCCGAGCATTTGAGCCAAGATGAGGTTTTGGAAATTATGGAAACGAAAAGAAAATTAATATTGAGCATCAGGAAGAAACAACAGAAGTTCATGGGACATGCAATGAGGAAGGAAGGAAGGAAGGAAGGAAGGAAGGAAGGAAGGAAGGAAGGAAGGAAGGCTTGGAGAACCTGATATTTACAGGCCAGATGGAGGGAAAAAGAGAGAGAAGAAAGTAGCGGATAACATATTTGAAGGGCCTGAGCAGGTGGATGATAGAACGGGGACTGAGAGACGTTACAGGAGAAAGCGTGCTAAGTGCCACCAGGGATAGGGTGACGTGAAAGGTTATGATCTTCAACGTCCTGAAATGACAAGGCACATAGAAGAAGTGTTCTAGGGTTAAACAAGAAATTAAAAATATGTATTTGTGTTTGTGTGCATTTCTTGTTATTCAGTCAGTCAGTCAGTCAGTTAAGTGCCATGCGCGAGACACGCTTGGGCGATCATGTTTCGAAAGAGACATGACTGACTGGGCAGAAGACTATCCCACAGTAGGTTGCCATTGCTTTCTGCGGTAGACTGGTTGCCGACCAAGGCTATAGAACCCAATCTCTCCTGTTATTTAACCTATAACTGGAAGGAAGAGACGGATTAATACCTTTCCCAAGGGTATTTGCGCGTAAGTGAATGCAATGAATTCAGCTGAAATTCGAACTCGGCTCCCCGATTTGTCGTTCCGAGCCGATATCCAATGCACCACAACGCACATCCTCAGTCACATGCAGTCAGTTAAGTGACATGCGCGATACACGCTTTGGGCGATCATGTTTCGAAAGAGACATGACTGACTGAGCAGAAGATTATCCCGCAGTAGGTTGCTATTGCTTTCTGCGGTAGACTGGTTGCCAACAAAATCTATAGAACCTAATCTATCCTGCTATTCACCCCATAGCTCTAGGAAAATGAGGTGGATTATATTATTATGTTACTGAGTAGTAATTAGAGGGGGATCAGTTTACCACTTCATGACAATGGAAAACAGATCCCCCACTTTATGCCCTGTTGAAAATTTGATTATTCTTCCAACTATTATATTCAGTCAGTTAAGTGCCATACGTGATACACGCTTGGGCGATCATGTCTCTTAAAAGACATGACTGACTGGGCAGAAAATTATCCCGCAGTAGGTTGCCATTACTTTCTGCGATAGACTGGTTGCCAACCAAATCTATAGAACCTAATCTGTCCTGCTATTCACCCCATAGCTCTAGGAAGATGAGGTGGATTATATTATTATATTAATGAGTAGTAATTAGAGGGGGATCAGTTTACCACCTCATGACAATGGAAAACAGATCCCCCACTTTATGCCCTGTTGAAAATTTGATTATTCTTCCAACTATTATATTCAGTTAGTTAAGTGCCATACGTGATACACGCTTGGGCGATCATGTCTCTTAAGAGACATGACTGACTGGGGAGAAGATTATCCCGTAGTAGGTTGCCATTGCTTTCTGCGGTAGACTGGCTATAGAACCCAATCTGTCCTATTATTTAACCCATAACTGAAGGGAAGAGACGGATTAATACCTTTCCCAAGGGTATTTGCGCGTAAGTGAATGCAAGGAATTCAACTGGAATTCGAACTCGGTTCCCTGATTTCTCGTGTGAGTAGACCTTCTTTTTTTTTTCTTTTTTTTTATTTAAGTGAATTTTAAATCTGCCGGCCGAGATATCGAACGTCTTATTAAGTAAAAATTTTACTGTTCAAAGAAAACAAAGATGCCTGTCTAACATCTCCAGTTTCGAAATATAACTCTTATGGTAATAAGAGATCATGTCAGATCTTTAAAAAAAAACAAAAAAAATAACACTTTCGATACATCTGCGCATGCGTAGCGTAGTGACCTGGGATCGTCTTCTGTTCGCATCATTTCTTTACTTTCTCTCTCTGTCTCTCTCGTCTATTCCTGTCTTTATTTATATATAGTACTTTTCTTCCTCCTCCTCATCTTTTCCTTTTCTACTTTCGTTCACATCTCCTTGTTTTTCCTCTCTTTCTCTTTCTCCTCTTTCTACTTCTACTTCCTCATAATCTCTTCTTCTTCTTTTTCTTTTTCTTCTTTTTCTTCTGATGCTTTCACACAGCTTTCTTCAACCTTCTTTTTCCTCTCCCTCTCTCCCACTTCTTTTGGCTTCTACTTCCTCATGACCTTCTCTCCGTATTCTCTTCTTCTTCTTCTTCTTCTGCTGCTGCTGCTGCTTTTGTACCTCTTCCTTCATCCTTCTTTTTCCCCTCTTTCTCTCTCTCTCTTTCTCTCTCTCTCGCTCTTCTTTTTGCTTGTACTCCCTCATAATCTTCTTCTGGCTTTCTTCTTCTTCTTCTACTTTCGAATCTCTTTGTCCTTCCTTCCTTCCTTCCTTCCTTCCTTCCTCTCTCTCTCTGTCTCTCTCTCCCTCTCTCTCTCTCTCTCTCTCTGTGTTTTCACTTTCTTTTTGTCGTAATTTCTCTCTGTGTCTTCCTCTTCTTTCTCTCTTTCTCTCTTTCTCTCTCTCTCTCTCTCTCTCTCTCTCTCCCCTCTGATTTTTGCTTCTTTTTCTTCATAATCTTCTCTCCGTATTTTCTTCATTTTCTTCTTCTTTCGAATCTTGTTTTTTCTTCATTTACTTCTTTCTCTCTGTCTCTCGCTTTCTCTCTCTCTCTCTCTCTCTCTCTCTCTCTCTCTTTTTCTCAATCTTCTCTCCGTATTTTTTTCTTCTTGTTTACTTCTTCTCTGTCCCTTCACATCAAAAACCACTGGACGCAGCCTCTCTTGAAACTCTTCAATGTTATGTACATTTCAATCCATTATGCAACGAGAAAATCCAGCTTACACGTTCGTATTCTTTTCCTCGTTTGATAAGGTCACCACGGACTCGTTGTCCGACATTTTTTTCATTTACTTCCCCACAACCTTAACGCTTCTAATGCTTACGGGCAGGCCACAAACGTTCTTTTTTTCCCCCAATGAATAGTGGATCTGATCCGATCTGTATGCGTTTGACAGTTTCACCATCACAGTGTCTTCTATAAGAGTTTTTTTTTTCATCAAAAGTCAGTTTTTCTCTTAAGAATAAATGGTCTTCAACGAACTGCCAGTGACCACACGACGATAGCAGCTGTAGTAGTAGAAGCAGTAGAGCTGAATGATGTGGAGTCTATGCTAATGAGATTGGTTACATGAGATTGGTTACAAACCAAATCTAATCTAAACTTATTTATAAATTAAATTTTGTCTGTGTGTGTCCGTGTGTGTGTGTGTGTGTGTGTGTGTATCCGTTACCTATAGACTCCGAAACGCCTGAACAGATTTTCTTGAAAATTTACACAGTTGTACTATAAACGTCTGCGAGTGTTCTTAGCTAGTTTTTGTGTCGAGGTACCCCCGATAAATATCGAAAATCGATAACCGAAAAAGTCGGGTGATAGAAGGAGTCGTCCGATTTTAATCAAATTTGATACACTCTTTTCAACGACATAAGAAACGATATTCAGATGTTCCAAGGTTGCAGTTCTTAAAATAGTGCAGAAAATCGATAATATATATATATATATATATATATATAAAAGGCAAGATGTTTGTGTATGTGTGTCTGTTTATCTGTCTGCATGTCCTTTATAAAAATCCACAATTTTTATCCGATTCTCACCAAACTTCACACAAATATTCTTTAGGCAGAGTCTAAGCTCCAAGACCATGGATTAGTTTTAAAGCTTTCATTACACCCGAGCAACGCTGGGTTATCATGCTAGTTTACTTATATGCAAATACCTTAGGAAAGGTATCAGTCCACCTTTTTTCTCCCTTAACTATGGGTTAATTAGTAGGATTTGCATCAGTAAATCATTATCATCTCCAAAAAATTCTTCCAATCTGAAAATATTTTCTGGATTTAAATAACCTGCAAAGGGTAGGTAAGCTGTAAAAATAAATCAATCAGTCTTAGGAAACATGCCTTCTCTACAATCTGAATTCATTGTTTTCTTTCTCTTCAACTGATTGTCACCCAATGCTAGAGAGTTGTATTTACCTTACTATTTAATCAAAATTTATTTGATATCGATACCAGGAAATTAAAATTTGACTTAAATCCATTCATTTTTCTTTCAGTCTATGGTTTCGCTTTAACTGGAAACAACTATTGCTTTTTAGTCTTTCGTGCCAACGTCGAAAGAGTCTGAGCTCCAGGACCATGGATTAGTTTTAAAGCTTTCATTACACCCGAGTAACGCCGGGCTATACTGCTAGTCAAGAATAAACGTAAACATACTATAATAAGTGTTCCAAGATTTATGACAAACAACGGAAACAATCATCTGTAATTGTAATTACAGTAGTGATCTTGAATCCAGAATCCAGAATCCTATCTTGAATCCAGAATAAAAATAAAAGAATTCAAGATATGGATTTACTAAATACTAGACATTTCAAATACCCCTGGGTATAGATAAATTTTAACACATTAAACATAGGACATAAGAAAACTGAACATAGAATAGTTTCATCCAACACCGCACGTTGCTACAAAACCAAAACATTATTCTGAAAAGATGGAGTCAAGTTCTTAAATAGCCTCCTCAGAGCAAGACTTTCATTTCGATGTCTTTCATGGAGCCAAACCCATTCACCGTCTTTCAGACTGCATAGCTTTTATTTTATTTTGTTTAGTGGCATATCAACACCTCCATGGGTTATTCAATGCTGAAATCTAAATATTTTCAGCTATGGATATTTTACCATGACAACAACTACAAGGTTTTTGAAAAGGATGCAAACGAAAAGTAAACGTAAAATTTACATCAAGAAATTTCTATAGTTTCTGGGACACGCAACGAGGAAGGAGGGCTTGGAGAATATGTAACTTACAGGACGGGCAGAGGGGAAAAGAGACAGTGGAAAGCAAAGCGCAAAATGTATGATGGATTTGAGCAGGTAAATAGCAGAGCAGGGTTTGGGATAAATACCAAGAGAAAAAGTGTTATGAGCTGCAAGGGACAGGGAAATGTGGAGGGCCATGATCGCCTACATCCTGAAGGGACACGGCACAAAAACAGAAGTAAAAGATCATAACATTTGTTGTTGGTAATTTTACTATAAAAATGTATGTCTTTATTTCTAAGATTGTAAATATTTACAAGATTTACATTGTTGTGACTGTTGTCCGCATCTTTGTTGCCATATTCACCTCCTTTCAGTCGATGTTCGCTTCGGCCTGCTTCAAGATCTCTCTATATTTCTCAGATTAAGTATTGTAACTATTTACATTGTTTGGACTGTTGTCCTCATTTTTGTTGCCATATTCACGTCTTTTCAGTCGTTGTTCGCTTCGGCCTCCTTCAAGATCTCTCTATATTTCTGAGATAAAGTATTGTAGATATTTACACTGTTTGCAATATTCGGACTGTTGTCCTCATGTTTGTTGCCATATTCACGTCTTTTCCGTTGTTGTTCGCTTCGGCCTCCTTCAAGATCTCTCTATATTTCTGAGATGAAGTATTGTAGCTATTTACACTATTTACAATATTCGGACTGTTGTCCTCATGTTTGTTGCCATATTCACGTCTTTTCCGTTGTTGTTCGCTTCGGCCTCCTTCAAGATCTCTCTATATTTCTGAGATGAAGTATTGTAGCTATTTACACTATTTACAATATTCGGACTGTTGTCCTCATGTTTGTTGCCATATTCACGTCTTTTCCGTTGTTGTTCGCTTCAGCCTCCTTCAAGATCACTCTATATTTCTGAGATGAAGTATTGTAACTATTTACACTATTTACATTGTTCGGACTTTGTCCTCATCTTTGTCACCATGTTCACAACGCTTCAACCAGTGTATGCTCCGATATTCTTCAGATGATTGGAATTTCGGAACGAACCCTTTCTTTTGTTCGGCAGGGCAGATTGTTCTAGCTCCATGAGCTATGCCTCTTCCAGAATTCCACAACTCTTTATGTCAAGTCACTGAATCCAAACAACTTTTTATCCACTAGGTCAATTGTCCCTTGGCAAAAAGATGAGGACAAAAGTTTGAACAATGTAAAAACATGTATTAAATTTAATGTGTTTTTTATTCTTAATTTTTGTTGTATTAATTCTCATTTTATCATAAAAATGTAGTTGTTTTTTTAATTTGGGGTTCACTGTTTTTCCATCGCTGGAACTTAAAATTAAAATATGAGCGATTTAAATCTAGAACTTCTTTTGTGGCATTCATATTTTTCTTTTCAAAGTTGCTTTGCAGAGAGTATCCTTGCATTGATATGATGCAGAATAACACCCTTTTTTTGTCCTGGGTAAAACGATAAACAACATCTGGCAGCAAGACTTCAAATCGGAAGCTTTTGCAGAGCGTTGAACCCCCTTTTAATTTATGTTTTTCCCAGGTCCACCTTGACCAGGCATTGGAACACTTGATAAGGTCCGAACTATGGGCAAATAGTTACCATCCAAATTTAGCTCAAAATAAAATGACATATATAAAAATATATTTTAATAGTAAAAATACCAGGAATATAATATATTGGGAAAAACTTCATGATCATGGCCCGAAAAAGACATGACTGACTAGGCAGAAGATTTTCCCACAGTAGGTTGCTATTACTTTCTGCGGTAGACTGGTTGCCAACCAAGGTTATAGAACCAAATCTGTTCTGTTATTTAACCCATAAGTAGAGGGAAAAGACGGATTAAAAACTTTCCAAGTTATATACATAGATAACGAAAAGACGGAAATAATAGATAGATAGATAGATAGATAGATAGATAGATAGATAGATAGATGATGGTGAAATGACGGAAATGATAGATAGATAGATAGATAGATAGATAGATAGATAGATAGATAGATAGATAGTGAAATAGGATGATAGATAGATAGATAGATAGATAGATAGATAGATAGATAGATAGATAATGCAAGAGGGAAATGATAGATAGATAGATAGATAGATAGATAGATAGATAATGAAATGAAGGAAATGATAGATAGATAGATAGATAGATAGATAGATAGATAGATAGATAGTGCAATGACGGAAATGATAGATAGATAGATAGATAGATAGATAGATAGATAGATAGATAGATAGATAGATAGATAGATAGATAATGAACAGTCTTGTTCAATTCTGTGGTGTCCCGGAGATTTATTCAAATTAATGAAATTGATTCCTCCAAATATAGAGGATTAACTCACAAGCAGAATAAAAGAAATAGATTTAATGAAATCGATTCTTTTTTTTTAGTTCAATTAATCACTGAAAAATCTTTCACAATAAATTATAAAACTCCGAAAGAGAAAGTAAAACCCAAAGTAACCCTCCACGCCGCAAAGAGCAGAATCAACCACCAAAACCATCTCCTACGTCAGGAGATAATTTACTTTTTTAGAAAACGATTTAAGAAAGTAACAATTACCAGCCTTCAGCAATACACGTTAATTTCAACATATTTCTTCTCGTATTTCTTCATTCCGCACGTTTTTCTTTTCTTTTCTGTTTTTTTATTTCTGACAAAAAAGCTTTTATTTCGCCTGAATTAAGCCAACGGCATTTTTCGAATACAACCGAGAAAGGTGTGCTAATCTTTGGCAAAAAAAAAAAAAAAAAATGGCCTCAGATAATAACACACTGTTTTGTTGCTGAATCGGACTTCACAAAATTAATGGTTCGATAACCAAAAACGTGGGGAAAATAATTTATAATGCTTAGCAGCTCTAAAATTCTTTAAGTAATAATTTTGTAGATTTAAGGAGATTTTTTTTTAATCCTATCACCCTGAGCAAGGCGGTAACGCCACTGATGCGCAGGGGGCTACGTAAGAGTGAAAAGATTGGAAAAGAGAAAGCCGGAAACCACATCCTAAACAGGGAACAAGGGATGAGCCTCTTTACCTGTTCAATAAATGTGGGTGGAGTGTGAACCGGGCGATAGTTTAGTCTATCTACTCCAATTGTTAATGTTTATTAAATTCGACTTGTGTCAAACATAACCAAACTTCGTACAGTTTAGAGGTTTTATCAAAATAATCAGGTTATTGGATGGTGTGAATTTGTGGATGAATAAAATTATACCTTTTGCATGTTTAAATAGAAATTTATATTAATAAATTTCTATTTAAACATGCAAAAGGTATAATAATCAAACAAAAAATCAAAGACATTTTCGATAAACCACCCATAAATGCAATGAAACAAACACCCAACCTATCAACTATCCTCACTTCTAACAAATATCTAAAAAACACAAACCTATCAGGGAATTTAAAATGTCAGAAACCCAGGTGCCTAATTTGTAAACATTTGGTAAACGACACAATATTCTCTGTACACAACGCCAAAATCAAATCAAATTGCAGCCACCACGCCTCACTTATGACAGCGAAAACATTATATACTTCCTCTTTTGTTCAATATGTCCCAATAGTGGATATCTTGGCGAATCCGGTAATAGCTTTAGATTTCGCTTCAATAATCACAAACTTAATATACACCAAAATAATCAATGTTCTCCAGTAGGAGCACATTTCAATCAACCGGGTCACACCTTAGAAAATTGCAAATGTTTACTAATAGACTCCAATTTTAGTTCTACATACGCACGCAGAAAGAAAGAAAAATACTGGATTTTCACGCAAGCTAGGGTTAAACATGGACTTAGGTGCTTTGAATCTTTACAAATACTTCAATAACTAAACGTTTTTAGATACATTTAAACATATTTTTAAAACTTTTTTAGATACAATTAAATTTTTTTTTATCTAAAACAAATTTACAAGCATTATTAAAGATAGGTTTACGTTTACAAAGATAATTTTTAAAAAATCTGTCGCTTTCAACGTTACTTGATGTAAAAACAAAAACTCTCTCCACAAACGCGTCACATGATGTAAACAAACTCTTCACTGACGCTCTCGCGAAATCTCGCGAAATACGTTACAAATTCAAATTTTAAAATCATTCGTTTCTGATGAAGGACCGAGGGCAGTCTGAAATATAAAATATAATAGTACAAATAAACAAATACTGTCAAAAAAACACGTTTTCAAACTCAAAACCTTTTAATATTCTTTCCTATACATATTAAGACAGTATACGTGGATTATCACTATGCTATATATATATATATATATATATAATAAATTTCGATGTTCAAATAAGTTTTATGGCCATTTTTACATGAAATCCCAAAGAGAAATTTCACGCATCATCGGCAACTTCTTTGGTGGAAGTTAAAAAAATATATATACATCACAGAAAAATTAAAGGGGTGGGATTAATAAGAAAGTGGACAGAAATCAATGTCTATTTTTAGATTTTTGGAAAACCTTAATTTTAAACTGAGTTAAGAGTTGTAAGTTAAAATTTAGCCTTGTTTGGCTCTAAGAAATGGAAGGGAAAAGATAAAGAAAGAAAGAAGTGGAAAGGGTTGGTTGACAGGGAAGTAAGTTAAGAAAAAAAAAGAAAGGAAAGGAAAGAAAAAAGGAAAAAATAAAAAAATTCATCTCCATAGAAACGTTAACAGACGTGTTGACAAATAAATCATAGCGATTTTTGGTTTAAATAAATGGGATGAAGTTATTAGAAAAAAGTTTTTGGGGAAAAATTTGACATATAATCTATCTAAACTTATTTATAAATGAAACTTTGTGTGTGTATGTGTGTGTGTGTCTGTGTGTTTGTGTGTGTGTGTGTGTCTGTGTCTGTGTATGTCCGTTACCTATAGACTCCGAAACGGCTGAACAGATTTTCTTGAAAATTTACACAGTTGTATTATAAGCGTCTGCGAGTGTTCTTAGCTAGGTTTTGTGTCAAGGTACCCCCGATAAATATCGAAAATCGATAATCGAAAAAATCGGGTTATAGAAGGAGTGGTCCGATTTTAGTCCAATTTGATACACTCAAAGACAAAGACATAAGAAACGATATTCAGAAGTTTCAAGGTTGCAGTTCTTAGAATTGTGCAGAAAATCGATAATATATATATATATATATATATATATATATATATATATATATATATAAGTGGCAAGATGTTTGTGTGTTGTGTCTGTTTATCTGCCTGTATGTCTGTATTTTTTCAGCCCTTTTATTTTAGTTTTTGCTTCGGATTTGGCTCTAAGTAGGTATAATTGTACCTCTTAGTCTCAGCCATGATACCATTTACTCAGAGGACTTATTTAGCCTTCAAAATTCAGTTTACGACGAAAAGAACTTATTTGATATCGATACCAGGAAATCAAAATTTGACTTACATCCATTCATTTTACTTTCAGTCTACGGTTTCGCTTTAACTGGAACCAACTATTGCTTTTTAGTCTTTCGTGCCAACGTCCAATGAGTCTGAGCTCCAGGACCATGGATTAGTTTTAAAGCTTTCATTACACCCGAGTAACGCCGAGCTATACTGCTAGTATATATATATATTTGTTTTGTTGATGAAGTTGTAAGCCAAGAATCCTTTTGAATGCGTGACACCCAAAGCGCGAGATAAAAGGGAGGAGTTCACAAAGACGCCCTTGCGAGTAAATTTGATCAAATAACACACTTGTAACTCTTATCGCGCACATGTGCAAGCTGCCATTTTCTGCCATACTGACAATATATTTACCCTAAATGTAGAACTGTAACTTTTAGTTCACTGACTTCCGAAAACAACACAAAACTAATATTTACCAATGTCTTTACTTTCTCATATATATATATATATATATATATATATATATATAATTAATTTAAATAGGATCATTTTATTATTGAGATAGATACAAAGGTCAGTCAGTCAGTTAAGTGCCATACGTGATACACGCTTGGGCGATCATGTCTCGAAAGAGACATGACTGACTGGGCAGAAGATTATCCCGCAGTAGGTAGACATTGCATTCTGCGGTTGCAGACCAAGGCTATAGAATCCAATATGTTCTGTTATTTAACCCATAACTGGAAGGAATATACGGATTAATACCTTTCCCAAGGTTATTTGTGCGTAAGTGAATGCAATGAATTCAACTGGAATTCGAACTCGGCTCCCCGATTTGTCGTTCCGAGCCGATATCCAATGCACCACAACGCACATCCTGGCTTAAAAAAGGAAAAAAATATTTCAGGACCCTTTCGTCCAAAACTACGTCAGAATAAAAATTGTCGGCAAAATTAAAACACCTATTAAGTTTTGTAGAATGCAGGACGCATTATTCTACGGATTTCTTCTCCGTCATGCGTAGGGCAAGGACACGACACCATTTGGACATCTTGGAATCTCTTACCGTTTAATTTACAACTTCCTGTCATGTGTAGACAAAGGGAGGTGAAGTTTATTGGAGCTTTTCGGGGAGACTACTACCCAACAAAGGTAACATTTTTTCTTCTTAACTTCAGTCGTTGTTAAAAATTCTTCTTAGCAAATCCTTCGTTTTAATTTTACCGACGGTTTCTATTCTAACGAAATGCCGGCAGAAAAACTCCTAAAATCGTTTTTCTTTTAAGCGAGATACTTTTGTATCTATCTTAATAATAAAATGATCCTGTTTAAATTAATGATATATATATATATATATATATATATATATAGTACGAGTGTACACCTGTCGACAAAAATGACAGCCAAATATCTGAGAGGATTATAAGCTGATTTCTCACAGGTTATGCCTCCTCTGAGAGTAACCGGAGTGAGTATATATATATATATATATATATATATATATAGGGGGGGTTGTTTGTGTGTGTATGCGTGGATACAATGGTCCTTATTATAACAGAAAGGATATATATGTTCTTCACTATTCAACGACATGATTATTGCAAAAAATAAATAATTAAATAAATAAATAAATAAATAAGTAAAATAAAATAATAAGGCTTAAGAGTATCTACGTGATTGTATATATATATATATATATATATATATTTAGACATCTTGGAGTCTCTTACCGTTAATTTCCAATGTCCTGTCCTGCATAGACAGAGGGAATTGGAACTTTTCAAAGAGACTCCCACCCAACAAAGGTAATACACAATTGTTTTTTATTAACTTCAGTCGTTGTTAAAATATTTTTCCTAGCAATTCTTCGTTTTAATTTTGCCGACGATTTCTATTCTGACGAAATATCGGCCGAAAAGTGCCTAATTTTTTTTCCAATTTTGTAAGCGAGATGCCTATCTATCTTAATAATAAAATGATCCTATTTGAATTAATTATATTTTAGTGTGGTAGGAAAAAACTTGTTCATATCCTGGCTAGAATCAATCGGATGTCTAACTGTACTGATGAGTTTTGATACAGCGAAACAGATCTGTCTGCGGATGACTATATATATATATATATATATATATATATATATATATATTGACGTTTGCTTAATAACATAACTGCCTGGGTTTCAATTCCTGGTAGTGGATGCGCACTGCAGATGATTCCCAAAGATAGGACAAAACGGCTGTCCAGTGCTTTCTGCATTCTGTTGAGGTCTAATACAAACTCAATGAATTACTTATATATATATATATATATATATATATATATATATATATATATATATATATAACTATGTATGTGCGCGAGTTTGTATAACCAGTGGCGATTCTACGGGGAGGTGGTAAGAAGTGAACACGTCCCTCTACCAGAATTTTGGCTGACCCGCTGGTTGTTCCTCTCACACTTTTATAAGCTTAAAAATTGATAAAACTGATCACTCTCTGATTTTGATAAGATTTGATCTTCAGCATTTTCCCTCTGCGTTTCTTTTTTCTTTTTCTTTTTTTTTCAGGGTCATGGATAAATGAACTTATATATATGAAATTATATCCTTATTTCAAAGAAGCTTCGTGATCGTATGGTCGGACTTTGCCAATAACATCAATTAATTTTTTAACTGATTTTTATTTTACAGCTGTGATGCCCACAGCATTTTGATTGATTTCTTTGCATTATTTTATTTTCGCATTTATTTTTGTTATTTATTTTTTTGCGCTTCAGAAAAGTTTTGTGGAGGAAAAAAAAATCAGAACAGATGAATCACACTTTTCTGCTAGTATTGACGTTAGTATTAACCCTTTGATTTTGTTTTGAAATTAACCTCTCTCGTGTTCCAACAGCTTGAGAGTGGAAAAGAAGGCAAGAATAGATTAGAACTCCACTACTATGAATGAAAAGTGATTCTGTTTAATTTAGTGAAGTAACATACTTATACTCAAATTCATTCCTAAATTGTGCATATGATAGGGGGTGTAGTATTAAAATGAAGACACTGCTTGAGTTTGCCCCCTCCTTCTCAGACAATTCTCACCCCCTAAGTGGCCACGCCACTTTTAGAGTTCCACAATCGCCACTACCAGCCATCTACAATTTAAAAAAATTAATTAGCTGTCATCAGATAAAGCAGAATTAGAGATTTATTGGCAGCTAACGTAAACTGTTGACTCTGATTTTGATAAGATTTGTTCTTCAGCACGTGTACATCTGCGTTTTCTTTTTCCTTTAGCTTTTTAAGGACACATACAGAGACAAGTTTGAAAGAAAAACAAACAAAATAAAACAACCAGATAGATAGAAACAGACATGTTGTTTTTTTTTTGTTTTTTGTTTTTTAATCGTATCACCCCGAGCAAGGCGGTAACGCCACTGATATGCAGGGGGCTACGTAATAGTGAAAAGATTGGAAAAGATAAAGCCGGAAACCACATCCTAAACAGGGAATAATGGATGAGCCTCTTAACCTGTTCAGTAGATATGGGTGGAGGTGAACCGGGCGATAGATAGATCTATCTACTCCAATTGAAAAAAAAAAAAAACAAAGTGAGAAGATTGGAAAAGAGAAAGCCGGAAACCACATCCTAAACAGGGAACAAGGGATGAGCCTCTTAACCTGTTCAATAGACATGGGTTGAGTGTGAACCGGGCGATAGTTAGGGAGCAAAAGAGACTTAATAGTCGTATTTTCATAACTGAAAGATGGTAATTAGAAATAATGTCCCCCACTTGATATGTAGATACAAAGGCAGTCAGTTTTATAGATGAAAAAAGAAATCAGAGCAGACAAATCACACTGTTCTGTTAGTATTGACGTTAGTATTAACACTTTGATTTTGTTTTGAAATTAATCTCTTTTGTGTTCTAACAGTTTGAGTGGAAAAGAGGGCAAGAATAGATTAGACCTCCACAACTATGAATGAAATTTTATTCTGTTTAATTTAGTGAAGTAACGTATTTATACTCAAACTCATTCCTAAGTTGTGTATATGATATTGGCGTAGTGTGAAAATGAAGACGTTTGAGTTTCACCCCTCCTCAAAAAAATTTCGACCCATAAGTGCCCCCTCACTTTGATTGAGAGCGACGATAGATTAGAACTCGACTTTTTATGAAGTTATTCCGTTTAATTTAGTGAAATAATCTATACTTAAACTGATCCCTGATAGGTGGTGTAGTCCGAAAATTAAGAAGCTGCTTGGGTTTGTTCCGCTTCTCCATAGAAAAATAACGACTCCTAAGTGCCACCCCCACTTTCAGAGTTCTACAATCGCAACTGCGTAAATAATATGAACTATTCAGTTTATTAATTCCTACTCTAAGTTTCACAAGGATAGTAGTCATTCATTCGGGAGTTTGATAGTAAACCTGAATTTGAATAAGCTTTTTAATGCACCTTTATTAAGCGGTCTCTCAAGTCACAACAAGGTCCTCGGACAAACGAGGCTTTCCTCAAAATATGCCAAATACCCAGAAGAACCGATTTTTCGTTGACTCCAAGTTGGTATGTATCGTGGACCCGGTTAAGAAGTCCAGCAAGAAATAATACAACAACTATAATAGGAAATATATATATATATATATATATATATATATATATACTTTCATGGCTTCTGCTCTGACGAACTTAAATCACTGGTGCCCCCTAGATGTGAATTTGCGCGAGATATTAGATTGGCAGCTAGGTCCCATCCTTTTACAGTGAAACCGACGACATGTAATCGCAATTTCTACTCCAACAGCTTCTTTCCTCGCACTTCCCGCCTGTTGAATTCCCTACCGCATGCTTGCTTCCCCGACGGCTACAACCTCCAGGAGTTTAAATGTAAGGTCAATAGACACCTCCTAACAAACTAACTCACACCCACTCCCTCCAACTCTCTCCCTATGTACATCCTAAGTCGTCTATCACCCTCTTTCTGACATTTCCTATACCCAATCCCTCTATGTAACCCCCTGCGCTATAGTAGCAGTGGAATGCCTTGCTTGGGGTGACACGATTAATATATATATATATATATATATATATATATATATATATATATAGCAAAATACAAATACTGGGATCTCTGTTAGTAGAACGATAAATACGAGTTAGGAAGTAATACTAGAATTGGGACTGGCAATAGTCGTACGCTATCAGTCTTGGCGCTCTCTGCTGATTTGCTGATCCCTCTCTGAGCTCTTGATCTCTGCCCTCCTCTTGTGAGGGGAAGTATATGTAGTTGTAGGAAGAGTTCAATCCTTTGAATGGGTGATGCCACCGTGACAGTATAGCAATCACACAGATCAAGGAAGTCTGTTTTAATTTGATTGACCCCAATGCTCCAATTACTACAGGAATCACTTTGGCATTCCTTCCTGTATTCAAACAACCGTGCCATCTTAACATTCAAATTTTAAGTTAAGATCCCAAAACTGAATTAGTCATAAAAAAAACTGGGGAAGAAAATGAACCGAAAATATGAAAGTCTGCAGCTAAAAAAATGTTTCGTCACTTTCATGATTCTAATCTTTGAGTATTTAAAAAAAACAATGGAAAAAAAAAATGAACCTAAATAATTTTCATTAAAAAATTACTAATTTTATTATCTTCAGGTTAAAAAAAAAAATGAACATTTATTTATATGAACTTAATACTTAATTTTATGCCTGTCAATATCTTCAGTTTGATTTTTATTTAAAGGCATATCAACACCTCTGTGGGTTATTTAATGCCAAAAAGATAGGGTTTTAAGGTATTGTTTTTTAATATAGTTATAGTGAGAAGGTTGATTTAGTCAGATTTTAGTGATTTTTTTTGTTTTTATTCTTTTTTATTTTAGAAAACTGAAAATGCCTTCTATTCAAAAATGTTTTGCGGAGAATATTTTTTCCTTTAAAAATGTGTTATGGTAATAACTTTTTTTTTCCTTTAAAAATGTATTGTTGGTAATATTTTTCCTTCAAAAATGTATATTTTCTATAAAGTCTAGATTTATGCATATATTTCTACAAAAGTGTATTTTTATACTTTCATCGTGTTTTGACCCCAGTTTGGAGGTTAAGTATTTGCCCATAGCTGGGACCCTAACAAGTGCTACCACTTCGGGTCAGGGTGAACCTAGGAACAACATCAATTAAGAGGTGGTTCCATGCTCCTCACAACCTCCCAATCAGAGGCCTTGCTGCCATCTTAAGGCCGCCCTCCACACACACACACACACGCACACACACACACACACAATGGATAAAAATGAAAATAACACTGAAATTGCACTTTAACAGGTATATTTACCAAAATTTCACTAAAGCTAGGGAATGCTACCAAAATCCTTGCCTTCAGGTCATCTCTGGTATTACAAGAAGTTTTGTTGGTCCCTTGATCAACAGCATCCCACACAAGTAATCAAGGGAGTTGCAATCTGAGAAGTTAAATGGCCAGATCTAAGGGGCGATGTGGTTGCAGAAATTGTTTGACAGACATGACTGGGTTCTCATACTTGTGCGGCATTGTGCAGAGTCCTGTTGCCAAACAGGGTCTCCTAGCAGGCACCCGAGGGTAGCGCAAGATTCTCAAGGCACTATATATTGATGAAAGAAGTCTGTTTTGATGGGATTGATCTTAGTGCTCTAATCTCTACAGGAATAACCTTGGCATTCAAGTCTTGCATTCAGACAACCATGCTATCTCACCATTCAAATCATAGTAGTTTTCAAATTTATCACCTGTCATATTGTATCGCAACATCATTAAACTGGTAATCAAAAAAGAAAAAAACTGAAATGGTGTCGAGACACCAAACATCATTTTTAGCTAAACTTAGGGCTCTGAATCTGAAAATCACCTTATATTTCTTGGTTAGCCACCCTTTATACTGTAGAGAAATAACTAATTTAAGAAAAAAAAACTTTTTTTATTTGCTTTCCGTATGATATTGACCAATAGCAATATATATATATATATGATATTAACCGATATTAATATTTCTCAAAGTAAAATCGTAGAAACCATTCAATTCGTATTTAATCCAAGAAATATTGGTCATTCAATAAGCTAACAGTAGAAATAAAACCTTCGTGAACATAAGAACTAAGGTAAAAGTTTTCTCTTTCTTAATTGTCTTTCATGTTCAAAGTTATTTAAGTCACTTTTGATGCATCGGCAGTAGTCAGCCATAATTTCTTTGTCTCACCGTCCGTGGTTGCGCTCTTTCAATGTTTTAATATTAGGATGAAATCTTTCTCCTTGTTCACCAAACACATCGCCGCACTTACCCGGAAATTTATCTAGATGGCTATATAAAAATACTTAAACTTAATATTGATATTAGCATATTACTGATAAAGTTTATCAGTTGATTCGAATTTTAGTGATAAACTGGAAAAATTCGATATTTCTATTTTTAAATTTTTGACTTGAAAACACTTTTTTTTTATGAAAATGGTTTATTTCAGTTGGTTGACATAAATTACTTGGCCTACCTGAAAAATTGATGGTTTTCTATGACATTTGTTAACTAAATGTTGCGATCAGCGAAGATCGTAATCTAAGGGCTCGCATCCTCAAATGTATATGAGAAATATAATTAAATGAATAAAACACACACACATGTCACACCTTGCCTACACGCACATCACACCTTGTCATAACACTTTACCCAAGTTACAACATTGACGATTTCTACGAAACTTAACATTTGTCTCTACCTGCCAAGATGAAGACTTCATTAAATACTTTTCTGGTTACCAGATGTGTTCCAATTGCAAACAGACGTAAAGGCTATTATGATATGTATAATTAATTATTAAATATTTATAAATTCATTTGATGCACATGTTATTTTGCAATATTAACAAAAGAACCATTCTATTTTCATTTACAATTATTTACTTGGCAATAAATACTAAAAATAGTATGAAATACATCATTTCTTTAAAAAACAACTGGGGTGGCCTAATAATTATGGCCGGTAGTATATATATACCCGAGTGAATATGGAACGAAGAAAGATTTACAACGTCCAAAACATTAATTTGTGAATATTTATAAATAAATTATATTTTAGAACATGTACAATTTTTATATATATATATCCACTACAAATTGTACATTTTGTTTCGACATTGGACTTCCAATGTCTCAGACACCACCTGATATATTTATATATTTATATATATATATATATATATATATATATATATATAACAATTAACTCGGTAAAGATTTAGATGGTTATAAAAACATTTGATTATTTATGGCTCAGTAGTTCAAATAATGCACCGATTATTGTCTACGTCATGTAGTAATAATTGTAAGTTATATGTTGCACTAAAATAAGTAATCAAGGAATCATTTTAAGTTTTCTGAATATTGCTATCTCCATATCTTGCCAGACTTTATCCTATACACTTATATGTTTCTATTACTTGAACGTTTTTTTTTTTTGTTTTTTGTTTTTTGTTTTTTGTTTTTTTTTTAGTGGATACTAATATTTGAATAAAAGCTTCATTTGTTTATCAAACAGGATATTTATTTTCGTTTACGAGCTTGAATATTCAGTTTGAGATAGTAAAGAAAAAAAAAGTAACTTCTCTGGCAGGATTCGAACCTCGGTGTCCCTTTGGAGGGGAAACCGTCGTTATATCCGATGTGCATTAGACCAACTCGGCCCCGGAGTGGGTCGCCGATCAAATTCAATAGTTCCTTATAAATGAAAATCTTTCTCAGACTGTCTGTCAAAACATTCATATTTGCTCAGTTTCATATCCTGACGTAAACAAAGCAATTTCTAAAGAAATGGATGGATCTTTATTTATTTTTTCCGGCATATCTTCTTTTTTTTTTACATTAACTTTATATTTATTGACAAACTAGCAGTATAGCCCGGCGTTGCTCGGGTGTAATGAAAGCTTTAAAACTAATCTATGGTAATGGAGCTCAGACTCTTTGGATGTTGGCACGAAAGACTAAAAAGCAATAGTTGTTTCCAGTTAAAGCGAAACCGTAGACTGAAAGAAAAATGAATGGATATAAGTCAAATTTTGATTTCCTGGTATCGATATCAAATAAGTTTTTTTCGTCGTAAACTGAATTTTGAAGGCTAAATAAGTCCTCTGAGTAAATGGTATCATGGCTGAGAATAAGAACTACAATTATACCTACTTAGAGCCAAACCCGAAGCAAAAACTAAAATAAAAGGGCTGAAAAAAAAGACAGACATACAGGCAGATAAACAGACACACACAAACATGTTGCCTTTTATTTTATTTTATTTTTTATTTTTATTTTTTTAATCATATTATCCCGAGTAAGGCGGTAACGCCACTGATGTGCAGGGGGCTACGTAAGAGTGAAAAGATTGGGAAAGAGAAAGCCGAAAACCACATCCTAAACAGGGAACAAGGGATGAGCCTCTACACCTGTTAAATAGACGAGGGTGGAGTGTGAACCGGGCGATAGTTTAGTCTATCTACTCCAACTGAAAAAAAAAAGAAAAGAGTGAAAAGGTTGGAAGAGAGAAAGCCGGAAACCACATCCTAAACAGGGAACAAGGGATGATCCCCTACACCTGTTCAATAGACGAGGATGAAGTGTGAACCGGGCGATAGTTTAGTCTATCTACTCCAATTGAATATATATATATATTATCGATTTTCTGCACTATTGTAAGAACTGCAACCTTGAAACATCTGAATATCGTTTCTTTTGTCTTTGTCTATGAGTGTATCAAATTTGATTAAAATCGGACCACTCGGGGGTAACCCGGCACAAAACCTAGCTAAAAACACTCGCAGACGCTTATAGTACAACTGTATAAATTTTCAAGAAAATCTGTTCAGCCGTTTCGGAGTCTATAGGTAACGGACACACACACATACACACACACACACACACACACACACACAACGAGACAAAGTTTCATTTATAAATAAGTTTAGATGGGAAAGAAAGAAAAAAATGAACGAAAATTGAAAAATGATATAAGAAAGAGAGAAGAGAAAAGATAGAAAAAAGCAGTAAGAATGAAAGAAAAGTGGTAAGAAAAAAAGAACGAAGGAAAAAGTTAAGGAAAATGCTAAAAGAAAGAGCTATAAGAAAGGGAGGAAATAATAAAAGACAGGACCAAAGAAAAAAAAAAAAGAAAGGAAAAGTGGAAAATGGTAAAAGAAGGAAACAAAGAAAGAAAAATGGTAAATGTTAAAAAAGAAGAAAGAACGAACGAAAGTTGAAAAGTGGTGACAGACAAAACGAAAGAACGAAAATATGTAGAAAGATTTTAAAAAAAAAGAAGAAAAACAGCAAATGCTAAAAGAAAGAAAGACTGAAAGAAATAAAAATCTACACGACAGAGAAAAGAATCATGGCCCTAATTTTATTAGAATTTTCAAAAAATCAAAACTACTTCAAAAATTAAAATGATAAATCCAAAAAGTATCAACCAGTACAATATTTTTCGCACTTCTCCTACATACTTGGCACCTTTTCCGATTAAATTAACTAACACACATATATATATATATCCTTCTCTGTTTCTTTTGATCGTTATTGTACTTGCTTGGTCCTCATGTTTCTTCTCCGATTCGCTGGCTGTTTCTTGTCGTTTTGCGACGATGTTGACATAAATGAAGCAAACCTCTGACATTTAGCACAAAAGTACCAATATCAGGAATCCAGAAACCATTTCTGAAGGAATGCGAATTCATTTGGGAAAATCGAAAGAATTGTCTTTTATGTTCTATTCAAGCCGCAGTCAGTATTTGTTTCATGATATTCATCTTCGAATGTCGTTCACTCGCTCGCCTCCTTACTCTCCAAAGCTCGGCTACCCTTCTTCTTCTTCTTCTTCTTCTTCTTCTTCTTCTTCACCTCCTGCTCTAGTTTCTTCTCCATCTCCCTCTCCTCCACCTTCTTCTTCTTCTTTTCTTCCGCCTTCTTCTTCTTTCATCTTCTTCTCCACCTCTTACTCCACATTCTTTTTTCTTTTTCTCTACCTTCTTCTCTTTCTTCACCTTCTTTTCTGTCTTCGTCTTCTTCTTCGCCTTCTCCTCCTCCTCCTCCTCTACTTCATTTTCATCTTTCTTCTTTTTCTTCTTCTTCACATCTTTCTCCACATTCTTCTTCTTCTTCTCCAGCTTCTCCTCCTCCTCCTTTTCCATCTTTTTCTTCTTCTTCTTCTTCTTTCTCCCTCCATCTATTTCTCAACCTCTTTTTCTTCTCTACCTCCTCTTTCCTCTTTTTCTTCTCCTATGCTTTCTTCTTCTTCTTCTTCTTCTTCTTCTTCTTCTTCTTCTTCTCCACCTCTTCCTTCACGTTATTTTTTCTTCTTCTTCTCCACCTTCTTCTCCTCCTTCACCTTCTTTTTCTTCTTCGTCTTCTTCTCTGCCTTCTCCTCCTCTTTCTTTTCCTCTTCTACTTCATTCTCAACCTTTTCTTTTTCACATCCTTCTCCACATTCGTCTTCTTCTCCTCCAGCTTCTCCACCATCTTCTTCTTTTTCTTCACCTTCTTTTTCTTCTTCTTCTTTTCCCTCTTCACCTAATTCTCAACCTTCTTTTTTCTTCTCTACCTCCTCTTTCCCCTTTTTCTTCGCCTATGCCTTTCTCTTCTTCACCTTCTTCTTCACCTTCCATTTTTCCTCCACCTTCTCCTTTACTATTTTTCTTCTTCTCCACCTCCTACTCCACATTGTCCTTCTTTTCCTCTACTTTCTCCTAACTCTTCTCCCTCACCTTCACCGTCGTCATCTTTTTTTCTTCTTTAATCCTAGTTGTGTCGTTAACATTATTGTTGCAATTTAAGCATCGCGCCCAAATTTTCAGCCATGTTTTAAGTACTCCTGCAATTTTATTTCCTTATGTCATTCTTTGAAATATATTTCCAAATGTTATATTTTTATAAAACAATGGTTTTCAAACATTTTTTTTGCTCAAAGCACCCTATTTATAGCGATTGCTATATTTTTCTTACCCACTTTCACTCCAAGTCAGTTACTCATCTGCGATTGGGTAATAAATCACTACTGTTTTTGCATAGGACAATTTAGCTATCGCAGTCGCCTTTGAATCTTTCGGCTCTGAAGCAGCTGTTTGATATGTGTGTGGTGATTGGTTAATTTTTAGCCAATCATATTTTTTATGTAAAATCAGTTTTTCCCGCGCTTCGTTCTGGAGCCTCTGTATCTCTGTATATTTGGCTACTTTTCGCATGTTAGTCAGTAGACAACCAGGCTGCGAAACGAATCCACGTAAGTTCTACTCAAACATTTTTAACGCACACACAGACACAGAACTTTGTTTTCTCTCTCAACATTTTCGCCAAGAACTTCTTTTGAACTTTTGAACACATTCAAAATAATTGTATTCTTAATGTTATTCATTCTTACATGAAAATTCTTCTAACAATTATGAAAAAAATCTGTTCAGTGCAAGAAAAAACTTTCCTCATTTAGTTGACTTTGATCAACCGGCAGTCAAAGGGGAACGACTTCTTTCGCTTACTTACTAATATTACATGCTTTGTTTGTTAAATGCTGTATTTTATAGAATATACATATTTATTTATTGCTTACAAATTGGAGTTGTTGTCTTTATTATCTTGAATCATATGTTGGCCGAATCGTAATATAAAGCGTAAAGACCCTAAATATCATCTACATATTCACCAAAAGTCAGAATGTCATTCCCCACCATTTTGCAAGATTTTTCTGACTCAAAAATGCATTCCAAACAATATGCATATATTGAATATCATTCCCCACCATTTTGCAAGATTTTTCTGACTCAAAAATGCATTCCAAACAATATGCATATATTATTAAAAGTCTTAAATCTTTGCGATACAATAGATCCATTTACATGGATTATTTATTGTTGTTTCGTGGAATGAAGAGATACACCGAAAAATGTGGTTAAAACACTTTATTAACAGAGTGGTACACCCAAGATGCATATACAATATTTACAGTCTCTCATCATGGCTTCTGCTACAACGAACTTAAGTCACTGGTGCCTCTGCAACAGGTGTTTACTCATGCAACCATATTGGCAACTGGGTCCCACCCATTCACAGTTAGATTAACCAAATGCAGACGACAATTTTACTCCTGCAACTTTTTCTCTTGCACTTCCCGACTGTGGAAGTCGCTTCCATATTCTTGCTTTCCTGATGGCTACAACCTCCAGGAATTTAAATGCAATGTCAATACTCATCAGTTAACCACTTGACTCTAGTTCTTTCACCACCCCGTATATCCTTTCCTTTCTCTCCACCTTTGCAACTGTCATCACACCTGTATTCCCATCATTCTCTTGCTTCTTTCTAACTGGTTCGTCTTCCTCTTAACTCTCTTCTACTTAATCTTTTTACTCTTATGTAGCCCCCTTCACATCAGTGGCATTACTGCCTTGCTCGGGGTGATACGATTAAAAAAAAAGATGTAGCTTCTCGATATTATTGATAATGACAACATCCACGTGCTAATCGAACATTGTTTTTTATACATACGGGCGACCGCATGTCACATGGTGCGAGCCACGACACAACATTTATTTCTTTTATAAATGTTACTTCAATTGTGTTGGTTTCAAAAAATCATTTGACAAAGCTAAACTACAAAGTACACGCAGACTTTTCTTCTCCTTTGATGATGGATGTGAATCCAACTTCAGTATGAGATACACCATATTGTCCTTTTTTGATAGCAATGATAGGCTCCAAATTCTGTAAATAAATAAATAAAAAACATAAAAAAATAGTATATCGCTATTCATTCGAAACCCTGCTCAGCATAGCCGGGAATTCTTCCCTGATCAGGAACCTCTGTTATAATGTAATTCTAGCCTGATCAGTTCAATACTATCAGAAGAAAACCTATCTCTTACATTATATCCACTTAAACGTCAACTTAAAGTCATATTGGCGTGCCCAAGGATACATTACAAAGGCTAAATATTGATAGAGAAAAATTTCGTTGGAAACAAAGAAAAAACATACGTTGTAGTGCAGTGGATATCGGTTCGGAATGAGAAATTGAGGAGCCGATTTCGAATTCCAGTTGAATTTCTTTGCATTCAATTACGCATAAATACCCTTGGAAAAGGTATAAATCCGTCTCTTCCCTCCAGTTTTGGGTTAAATAACAGGCCAGATTGGGTTCTATAGCCTTGGTCTGCAACCAGTCTACCGTAGAAAGTAATGGCAACCTACTGCGGGATAATCTTATGTCCAGTCAGTCATATCTCTTTCGAGACATGATGGCTCAAAGCGTATATCACGTATGGCACTTATCTGACTGTCTGACCTCCAGGACGTACGCAATCGTGGTCTTTCACATGTTCCTATCTCTTGTAGCTTTAAACAACACTTCTCCTGTTACAACTCCCAAACCCAGCTCCACCATCCACTCAAGTTTATTAAGTATGTCACTCGTTGATTTACCCTGTATCTCCTTCCCTCTCTCTGCCCTGTAAGTATCAGGTTCTCCAAGCCACGCTCCTTCCTCATTACACGTTCATGAAAACCTCATCTTTGCTCACATGTTCGGTTCACGATATCTTCAGAATCCTTCTGTAGAACCACATTTCGTTTGCTTCAAGTCTTACCTTTATCTTTGATGGGATTGTCCAACATCTGCTGCAGTATTAAAAAAACAGACATTACATAGCAATCCAATACTTTCTTTTTTGTTTCCAGCGAAATTTTCCTGTCTCTCAATACTTTACTCAACTTCTACAATGCATTCTTGGCCATGTCAATACGCTTTCGGATATCAGTGTAGCGTTAATATATATATATATATATATATATATATATATATATATACCTCAGTCTTTTCCACATCTATCTCTCTGTATCGCAGTTCAATCCCATTCTCTCTTTATCTATCTGTCTATTGCAAATTGTCTATATATTTCTGTTTATCTAATTCTGCTCATATCTATTCATCTATTTCAATGTTTTCATTATCTATCTATATATCTGTATCTTTATCTCTATTTTCTCTCTCTCTCTCTCTCTCTCTCTCTCTCTCTCTTTCTATATATATATATATACCTCAGTCTTATCCTCATCTATCTCTCTGTATCGCAGTTCAATCCCATTCTCTCTTTATCTATCTATCTATTGCAAACTGTCTATATATTTCTGTTTATCTAATTCTGCTCATATCTATTCATCTATTTCAATGTTTTCATTATCTATCTATATATCTGTATCTTTATCTCTCTTTTCTCTCTCTCTCTCTCTCTCTCTCTCTCTCTTTCTCTTTATATATATATATAAGCAAAAGTATACTCAGTTTCAAATAGCAATCCCGATACTCTCTTTTTTGTTTCCAGCGAAATTTTCCTGTCTCTCAATACTTTACTCAGCTTCTGCAATGCATTCTTGGCCATGTCAATACGTTTTTGGATATCAGTGTCGCGGTAATATATATAATAATGATATTAACTACAGCAGTAACTATACCAATAGTAAAACTAGTATTAATTAAGCTATAATTTAAATCGTCTTGTATTACCCACCGAGAACAAACTCGGAGGGAAAAAAAGGGGAAGCAAAAAAAAAGAAACAAACGAAGGACAGGAACAAAAAGTCAAGCACTCATAAGAAAGAAAATAACCCCAAGACGAAAACCCTAACACTAAAGTGCTCAATACGAAAGTAGAGCAATAAAGACAGAAAATCTGAGCAAGAGTCAACAACCTAATACGGTTTCGCCTAACGGCTCTTTAGGGAAATTGGCTGACAACAAAGATTTAAAATAGCAAATATATAGGAACTCAAATTTTTTTTTTTAATCATTTCACCCCGTGCAAGGCATTCCACTGCCACTATTGCTCATGGGGCTACATAAGGGAAGGTAAAGAGGAGGAGTGGTTAGGTGTAGGAAATGTCAGAAGGAAGGTGATAGATGGGTAAGGATACCGAGGATGAGGGATGGGCAGATGGGAAGAGTGTTTGAAAGAATGGGAGCGAGTTAGTGTGTTAGAAGGTGTCTATTAACCTTACATTTAAACTCCTTGTAGCCGTCGGGGAAGCAATCGTGTGGAAGGGAATTCCTCAGTCGGGAAGTGCGAGGAAAGTAACTGTTGGAGTAGAAGTTACGGCTGCATTTTATCGGTTTCACTGTAAAAGGGTGGGATCTAGTTGCTAATCTAGTATCTCGTTCAAATTCGTATTTAGGGGGCACCAGTGATCTAAGTTCATCGGAGCAGAGGCCGTGAAAGTATTTATAGAAGAGACATAGGGAAGCCACGTCGCGCCGGTGGGAGAGCGACTGCAGGCGGTATCTATCACATTACAGACCCTCCTCTGAACCTTATCGAGAAGCCCGAGGAGAACAGCAGGGGCACCCGACCAGATATGGCAGCAGTATTCAATGCACGGGCGGATGGTAGATTTATATATGTGCAAATACTTCCGGGCTCTACACAGAGAACCGACTTTCATAGCAGCGGATTTAGCAATGGATTCGATATAGTCATTCCATTTGAGGTCCGCTGAAAGTGTGAGACCAAGGAGGCGTAGTGTTTTACTCTCTGGAAGGCAAGCCTGGTCCATGCTAATGGGAGGTAGGTGAGATTGTCGATGATGGTTAATTGAGAGTAGCTTCGTTTTAGAAGCATTAAAATTTACTAGCCATTTCTTACCCCAGTCCAATATGGATTGGGGGTCTTTTTCAATCTCGGCTGCGAGGTTAGCTTTGACGCCTACACCAGATTTTTGTAGGAGGCGAGAGTAAACTGTGGTGTAATCGGAGAAAAATAAAAACGAAGAAGACACCAAAACACAAGAAAGGGGGGATACAAATTTATTTTAAAAAAAATAATTAAATTTGAGAGAACAATTAAGCAAAAGGCTAATTCAGCAGGCAATTTTTCATGTTTGCATTTACGGAGAATTTCAGTTTTAGAATTTAATAAATTCTGTGCGGGTTCAAATCATGCAATAGCTCATTTTTCCTACCCGCATAAATTACAGAATTTACTACCTTGTTTATATTTAGAACATCTCTTTAGTATTTCCCATTTCAAAATGGGGTCATTATTAGTGGGTTTTTTTAATTTCCCATACATAGGAAGCTAACGATGTATTACAGGTATATTTTTCATGCCTAAAGGTACTTGAGTGGTTATAAAACCTAACTTTAAAAGAATCTTGTGTACGTCTTCGGTTGTACGTCATTTTCATTATTGTACACTTTAACTTTACATACCACGCAAGATTGCTGGCATTTACCGTTTAATGGACAATTAGATTTTATTCTACAATTGCATGAAATTTTATTGTTAATGTTACTTTCGAATTTCAGTGTTTTTTCGCCCTGTTATATATATATATATATATATATATATATATATCTCAGTCCGTTCATATCTATCTATCTATCTATCTATCTATCTATCTATTTTTCTATCTCAGTCTGTTCATATCTTCTTTAAAAAAAATGAAAAAAAAAAACCGGTAAAATCAGTTATTGTAAATTGCCTGAAGACACAACATGGTAAAAACTTAGGTCGCGTAATAACTCGTTTACACATGAAGAACATATATATATATATATATATATTGTCATCCGCAGACAGATCTGTTTCGCCGTATCACAGGTCATCAGTACGGTTAGATATCTATCTATCTATCTATCTATCTATCTATCTATCTATCTATCTATCTATCTATCTATCTCAGTCTGTTCATATCTATTATAACTATATATATATATATATATATATATATATATGAATTCATGAATATGTCAGCTCTATCACTGATATTGAGCGCTTTCAAATAAGTACTGCGCATATATAATATATAAATAATATAATATATATAACAAATTGCATATATATATTCATATTTATAATTATATACATACACTTTTCACACACACACACACACAAACACACACACACACACACATATATATATCTCAATCTGTTGATATCTATCTATCTATCTATCTGTCTGTCTATCTATCTCATTGTTTATATCTATCTATCTCAGTCTGTTCATATCTATCACTCTTATCTCAGTCTGTTCATATCTATCACTCTTATCTCAGTCTGTTCATATCTATCACTCTTATCTCAGTCTGTTCATATCTATCAATCTTATCTCAGTCTGTTCATATCTATCTATCTATCTATCTATCTATCTATCTATCTATCTATCTATCTATCTATCTATCTGTTTCCTTCTGTTCATATCTTTCTTTCTGTCTTACCCTGTTCTTGTCTATCTCTATATTTCTACAAGACACTCTATTTAATATCATGATATTTATTGATGTCACCTTGTATGGATCGACGACCATTTATATTAAACACCTGAAAAGAAATATCCCCACTGTTTAGTAGACTGATGAACTGTTTCAAGTTTATCATCTCAACAAGTTTATTGATTGGATGATTGGGCCTTGAAAAAAAAACTATCCGATTAATCCGGATATTTTTTATCAAATAGTTACACATTTTGAACGAGAGAAAAACTGGAATCCTTTCGTCGATAGAAGTGGATGCAAATTAACGATAAAGGCAAACTTGCACATATTTTCGATCGATGAGAATTAATAGTGTTCAAGAGCTAGAGATTATTTATTATTTTATCCATCCATTTTATTTATCGAAGAGTTTCTTTTTTTTGTTGTTTCAGTTTCTAATTTTGGTAATGAAAATTTATCGGCTGCTTTACGGTCAGTCAGTTAAGTGCAACACGTGATACGCACTTCGGTCGATCATGTCTCGAAAGAAAGGGTGAAGAAGAATTACGAACAGAAACATTAATAATGATCAGAAAGACATAAGAGTAATCAGGAGGACGGTAGATATCAATTGACATTATATTTAAAATTTTGCAGATTAATGTTGACTGCAAAGCATAGAGCTGGAAGGGAGTTCCACAAGCGAAAAGTATGAGAAAAGAAACTGTTAACATAGAACTTACGTCTTCATCCAGTCAGCTCGACTGTAAATTGATGAGATCTTGACGCTAGTCTACTCAGTCAGTCAGGTAAGTGCCATATGTGATACACGGTTGGGTGATCATGTCTCGAAAGAGACATCGCTGACTAGGCAGAAGATTATCCCGCAGTAAGTTGCCATTGATTTCCGCGGTAGACTGGTTACCAACCAAATCTATAGAGTCCAATCTGTCCTGCTATTTAACCCATAGCTGTTGGAAGAAGAGGTGGATTATATTATTATATTAATAAGTAGTAATTAGTGGGAGATTTCTTTAGTACTACATGACAATAGAAAACAGATCCTCCACTTTATGCCCAGCAGAAACTTTGATTATGATTCCAACTATTATATTCAGTCAATTAAGTGCTATACGTAATACACTCTTGGGCGATCATGTCTCGAAAGAGTCATGGCTGACTGGGCAGAAGATTATCCTGCAGTAGTTTGCCATTGCTTTCTGCGGTAGACTGGTTGCCAACCAAATCTATAGAACCTAATCTGTCCTGCTATTCAACCCATAGCTCTTAGAAAAAAGAGGTGAATTATATTATTATGCTAATAAGTAGTAATTAATGGGGGTTCAGTTTACTACTTCATGAAAATAGAAAACAGATCCCCCACTTTATGCTCAGTAGAAACTTTGTTTGTGCTTCTAATTATTATATTCCGTCAGTTAAGTGATACACACTTGGGCGATCATGTCTTTTAAGAGACATGACTGACTGGGCAGAAGATTATCCCGCACTAGGTTGCCATTGCTTTCTGCGGTAGACTGGTTTCCAAGGCTACAGAATCCAATCTGTCCTCTTATTTAACACATAACTGGAAGGAAAAGACGGATTAATATCTTTTCCAAGGGTATTTGTGCGTAAGTGAATTCGAGGAATTCAACTGGAATTCGAACTCGGCTCTAATTTCCCGTTCTCAGTGTATATCCACTGCACCACAACGTACATCCATTGCTTCACGGTACCTGTATTGAGAGCAAACATAGACAGAAAACTAAATTCACTTCTATAGAGGGTAATGAAGGAAGGAGATAAGAAAAGACAAACCAACAATTGCAAGAATATGGAATGTATGTTTGTCACCAAAAGGAATAAGCCAATATATATGTAAGAGACAATAGAAAAACTATTAGTTGCCAACACGTTTCATCCAATGTAGACTTTTTCAAGGCAAAAACGAAATGAATTTATTAACAACTAAGCAACTAATAATAACAAAACAAAATGTCCTTAGCAACTGAAAGAATTTAAAGAACTTAAATTTAAATTCTTTTAGTTTTATTATTTAATAAATTCATTTCGTTTTTTGCCTTGAAAAAGTTCCCATTGGATGAAACGCGTTGGCAACTAATACAGTTTTCCCAGTGTCTCTTACATTTATAAATATTTTCTTTTCTACAGGTTAACTCTGAGAGATTATATATATATATATATATATATATATATATAGGTTATAAATCCGAACGAAATGGCTTGATGGTAAATCTTAAAAGGATCCTATTGACATTAAATTGCAGCATCAGAAATGTTTTTCCACGGAAAGATACGAGGGTCATTCAATAAATAAGGTGAACTTTTCGGTATAATGACTTTTAATACAGATAGAAGGTTACTTTTTTTTTTTAATTTTTTTCTTTTACTTTTTTCAAAGCAATTTAATTTATTTTTTTATTTTTTTATGTTTTTTTCTTTTGCAGATTGAAAAAAAAACTTTGAGAGCTTTGGAGATTAACAAAAATGGCCGACCAAGAAGCATGCTCCAGGATTGAACAGAGGTCAGTTATCAAGTTTTTGGTCGCTGAAGGATACAAACCAGTTGAAATTCATAGGAGAATGTCAACTGTGTATGGTGCCACATGTTTCAGCCAAAAACTGTCTACAAGTGGGCTAAATTGTTTAAAGAATTTTGAAAGTGACGATGAATTCAAAAGTGCTGTGAGCGATTGGCTGAGACATCAGTCCTAAGATTTTTACACTGAGGGAATACGGAAGCTTGTGCACAGATGGGAAAAATGTGTGACACTGCTGGAATACTACGTTGAAAAATTAAAAAAAAAGTAAGCTTCTATCTGTATTAGAAAAATTCACCTTAGAAAAATTGACCTTATTTATTGAATGACCCTTGTACTATTGAACATTTGAGCAACGACGAGGTTTTGAAGAGAATTGAAACGAAAAGGAAATTTATATTTAACATCAGGAAGAGGCAGGGGAAATTTCTGAGGCATTTAATGAGAAAGTAAGGCTTGGAAAATTTGATAATCACAGGGTGGAGAGAGGGGAAGGAGAACAGAGGAAAGCTGAATTTGACATACTTGATGAAGTTGAGTAAAAGGATTTTAGACCAGGGTCTAGGAGAAATAACAAAAAGTACAAATTTTATTAAGAGCTGCACGGGACAGGAGAAGTTGAATCGTATACGGTTGAAGGGACACAACCGTAGTGAAAGTAAGAGAGAAAGAGAGAGAGGGGAATGGAGAGGGGGAGAGTAAGAGAGAGGCAGGGAAATAGATAAGTGTAGATTTAAAGTGTAGTAAGATAGAAGACATAATTATTAGCTAAAAGATGAGCCCGAAATGTAGATTAGAAATCAGAGTTACCAAAATCAAACAAACTCAAAAATGAAATCTGTGAAGTGTCCCATAGCTCAGAGGACCGAGCGCCTAGATCTCAGATGTACAATCACCGACGGGTTTCAATCCTGGCTAGAAGCAATCGGTTGTCTAACCGTACTGAAGAGCTGTCTAAGGGTGTGCGTTGTGCTGCAGTGGATATCGATTCGGAACTACAAATCGGGGTGCTGAGTTCGAATTCTAGTTGAATTCTTTGCATTCACTTACGCAGAAATACCCTTGAGAAAGGTATTAATCCGTCTCTTTCCTCCAGTTAATGGTTAAATAATAGGACAGATTGGGTTCTATAGCCTTGGCTGGCAACCAGTCTACCGCAGAAAGCAATGGCAACCTACTGCAGAAAAATTTTCTGCCCAGTCAGTCATGTCTCTTTCGAGACGTGATCGCCCAAAGCGTGTATCATATATGGCACTTAACTGACTCACTGAAGTGTTTTAAAAGAGCACGGAAAGTGTAACACTGAAATACGAAGAGGCATTTGGATAACCAAAGGTGCCTTCCAGAAACTCAACATAGTATTAAGAGACTAAAAAATATAAGTTAGAAACAAAAATGAATACTGAACTGTTACGTGATATCTGGCCTCCTGTACGGCAGCGAACTCTGTGAAATCAAGCAACAGAAAATGTTGTTCTACAGAAAGATGCTGAGGATACCATGGTGTTTTGGAGGATACCACGGTGTTTTGGAGAAAATGTAAACAAAAAGGAAATGGAAACTTATACTTAGCATCAGGAAGAGGCAGTTGAAACTTTTTGAGCAGGTAACGAGGAAGGAGGGACTGGAAAATCTTATACTCACAGGACGGATTAAGAGAAAAATGAACAGAGGAATGCAGCGCGTCAGATGAGATTAACTTTGAGTTTGAGTTTTGTTTAACGGCATATCAACCTCTTTGGGTTATTTAATGCCAAAAAGGTAGAGTTTTAAGGTATTTTTTTATTGTTCGGTTATAGTGAGAAGATAGATTTAGTCAGATTTTGATGGAATTTTTTTATTTTTTATTTTTTATTTTAGAAAACTGAACATGTCTTCTAGTTTTGTATTAAAAATGTATTGCTGGTAATAATTTTTTCCTTCAAAAAAGTCTATTTCTATACTTTCATAGTGCTTTCACCCCAGTTTGAGGGTTAACTATTTGCCCATATTTAAGAAGCTAACTGGTGCTACCACTCCGGGTCAGGGTAGACCTGGGAACAACTGCAATTAAGAGGTGGTTCCATTCTTTTCACGACCTCCCAATCAGAGGATTTGCTGCCGGGTGCAGTTTACCGTCATACCCAGGAACATGAGATTAAGTAAATGGATGGTAGAACAGAGTATGGGAAAAATAAAGAGACTAATCTTGTTAATTTAGACTTACAAGGGAAAGGAAAATGTGGAGTGAGATGATCACCTACGTCCTAAAGGAACACGGCCTAGAAAATAAGATTGTCTGGCGTTTTTAAGAATAGGGCCACTGATAATGAATCCTGATAGGACTTATGCTTCTCTCAGGAAGTAAAAGTTGAATAAGTCCCGGAGAAGATCGTTGTTTGTCCGACGAGAACAGTCAGTCAGTTAAGTACCATACGTGATACACGAAACAAACATGACTGACTAGGCAAAAGATTATCCCGCAGTAGGTTGCCATTGCTTCCTGCGGTAAACTAGTTGCCGACAAAGCAATCTGTCCTGTTATTTAACCCATAACTAGAAGGAATAGATGGATTAATACCTTTCCCAATGGTATTTGCGCGTAAGTGAATGCAATGAATTCAACTGGAATTCGAACTCGGCCTGCCGATTCCTCGTTCCGAGCCATTATCCAATGCTCCACAACGACGAGAACCCCGCTCTATAAATTCAGATCTTATATAAAATTACATAGAAAATCTCCAGTCTTGTGACAGATAGATTACGGATATCCCCTGGTGGGCTGTCAACATCCTCCAAACCAATTATGCTATTCTGGCCACCGTCCAAAATCTGTAATCTTTGCTTCGGTTCTTCTCAAAAGGATATCGTTGCCTCTCTGACTCTTTACATCGACTGCAGCTTGGCGTTATGACCCGCTGAGCGCCGTTCGATAAGGTCTTATTGAGACCCGCCGACCCACAACAGGCCGGGGTTGGTGTTTATTAGCAGGGTGACCACTGAAAAACAGACTTTCAATCTGAAGAGAGCGTATGTTATGAATTGGTGGCACAAGGCAATTTTATTATAGGATTATGCCAGCAAATCATAATCAGATAGGTCCTCATATATATATATATATATATATATATATATATATATAATGGTCTCATTACGATTGAGCTCTCTGAAGAAGAACATTTTAAAAACAGTTTCCACTTCTGCTATATGCGTGACTCTTCAGAAATGAATTGAGTTGTTTCGGTGACTGGCGTGTGTATACACTGCTTATATACAACACGTTAAAATTTCACTTCTCTGATTCCATGCGCCGATGGCCTAGGGAGTAGCGACTCCGACTGACACCAAATCGGTCGAGTTTTGATCCCGGCCAGAAACAAATGGATGTGTCTAGCCACACTGATGAGCTGTGATACAGCGAAACAGGCTTGTATGTGGATGACTAATACATATATAGTGTATCGAGGCAGCAAATAATTTTCTAAACATATATTGTTAAATATAAGATACAATGAATGTCTATTATGGTTAATCAAGAGCCATTCTAAACATCGTATTTTGGCTTTAATTTCAGTTGAAAATAAAGACAAAAATTCTCCAACATTTGGATAATTTTTTACTAAGTTTGTAATATTTTTTTATTATCTTTATTGTACAGAAGATTTTACACAAATCTTCTTCTGTACAATAAAGACGGAAGCTGATGATGGTTCGCCTGAAACAGGCCTAAACTTCCGATTTACCATGAAATAACGTGTCTGCCTTAATTTTTTCTCATATTCGCTCTATATGTATTTATATACATATATATTAGAGCTCTCTTAGAGAGTTATCCTATCACTGTATGTACAGGATACTCCTTTGAATTCTTCTATATCTACACCGCATTCTGATATATATATATATATATATATATATATATATATATATATATATATATATATATGAGGACTTATCTGATAATGATTTGATGGCATAATCCTATAATAAAATTTCAAACTTTTCAGAAGGAAGTAACAGAGTCATTTCTTTTGCTTTCTAGACAGAACCCGATAGGAAATAATATTTTTTTTACTAAAGACAAAATGTCCAAATTTCCGTCGGTGTTTTTTGTTATTACTTTCACGAATCATTCCCCAAATATTGTCTCCCATGATGCTTTCGTTATATGATCCTTAGTGGCCAGTAAGTTTTAGAAATTATTGAAATATTTTGAAACTTCTCAAAATGAAATACTATTCATTTATTTATTTTTTTTACAGACAGAAGCAATGAGAAAATAACATTTACTGATCAAATCCCCACCCAAGAAAAGCAGTGTTTTGTTTTAGATTTCACAGTTTTTGTGTTCAGTTTGAGCAAAACAACTAGATTCCAACAGACGTATACGGAATATTTCTTAAGCTTTTATTTAGTTCTCTGATCTCAAAGGCGTCGATCGATTTATCGACTTCAACCTTACGGATCTGCTGAACGTCGTCTCAAAAGGACGTTCAATGAAGTTGATCTTAGATGGAGGTTTATCTAAAAAGAAATAGAATGATGTGAGGCCCTTTTTTCTACAGAACGGTGCAAAAAGATTTGACAGAATACAAAAGAAAAACAGGCTATCCGCTCTTAGATTGTGACAAGGAAAGAAAAGATATTCACACAAATAAAATCTAAAATGGACAACAAAATATCAAACGAGGACTGTATGGTAAATTCCTTACCAACTTTCATATATCCAGTTCCAGAGCCTCGGTCAAGTTCCTGTTGGGTTCATTATATTCACAAATTGTCTTGAAAAATCTTCCCCCCAGCTATGGATTAATTAGTAATATTTGTATCACTAAACCATTATTCTTTTTAAAAGGCTCACAATCTAAAAATATTTTCTGGCCTTGAATTAGTTGTTTCTTTGTTTGTTTAACGGCATACTAACTCCTTACTTAAAACCGAAATTTAATTTTCTTCTGAGTATTAGTAATTTCTTTTACAAAAATACATTGTTGTAATTTTCTTTTCGTAAAATATATCGCTGTTAATATTTTATTTTACTTCACAGAAATCTATTTAAGGTAATATATTTTTCTAAAAATATATCACTGGTAATATTTTTTCTTCTTTATAAAAATATTTTTTCGGTACTATTTTATTTCTCTTTTACAAAAATGTGTCACTGGTAATTTTTATTTTTAAATAAAAATTTATTGCAGTTAATATTTAATTCTTCCGTATAAAAATGTATTGCTGGTAACTTTTAATAAAAAAAAAGCGGTGGACCTGAAAGAGACTAACACCACCTTTAAATTTGCTGTTTTTCATTATTTTGGACGTTTTTCAGTCCAATCTTATCGATTACACCCTAAACTTTCCGATTGACAATAAAATGTGAAAAAAATGTCAATATTTAAACAATTTTAGGTGGTGGGTCAGTTTTTCAAATAACGTTATAGTAAATCGATCCTCAATTTTGGAGTCACTCGCCAGTACGAAATTACCACCACCAGTAAATTTGTTGATTATCAATTTTTTTTTTTTTACTTTTTTCAGTGCAAACTTATCGATTACACCCTAAACTTTCCGATTGACAAAAAACAATTTGTAAAAATTTCAACATTTAAAAAATGGAGGGGGGGAGTTTTCCTCGTACAACCTTATATTATAGTAAATCAATCCTGTGCAATTAACTTTTTTGCTTGCGCATATTCAACAACTGAATCCTTTGAGAAATGTTTGAATAAAGCCATTCTTGGAGTTTCCGAGGAAGATGCCATCGTAAGAACTAAAGAAAACCTGAAAAAGACAAAAACATGAACAATAACTCGTCATAAAAAAACAAAACAAATCGACTCCAACGCGAGAGTTCCAAAATGGAGGATCGATTTACTAAAACGTTGTATGAGAAACTTAGCCCCCCCCCCCACAAAAATTGTTTAAATTTTAAAATTTTTCCAAATTTTATTTGATAATCAGAAACTTTATGGAATAATCGATAAGACTGTGCTGAACAAAGTTAAAAAACAATGAAAAAAAAAACTTAAAGATGGTGGTAGTCTCCTTTAGGTTCGCTAAAAAAACAATACATTTTTATAAGTTATCAGCACTACATATTTATGTTTAAAAAAATCTATTGTCGGTAATATTTTTTCCTTAGAAAAATATATTGCTGGTAATATTCATTTTTTCAAAAGTGTTTTGCTGATAATATATGTATACAGTACTGTGCAAATGTAATAGGTAAGAACTATATTATATTTTATGAGGCATCAAAATAAAGTTTAAAATCACCCCCGTCCTAACACTTTTGCACACTACCGGTAGTGTTCAAAAGTATTAGGACATGGGGTGATTTTCCTGAAAACCGCACTAAAATTCAAATACAGGGTGAAAAGCCAAGTAAATTGCTAATAAATATTGATTATTTAAAACTAACTCTAAAAGAAATGTATTAAAAAGAAGTTATACTTAATTTTTCTTTTTTTCTATTAAACAAGTTATTTTGAAACTACTCTATTGAACATCTATGGGATATTTTGGATAAAAAAAAATTGAGAAATCTATTGTAACTTCGCAAGACACACTTTGGGAACAAATACAAGCTGCTTTGCAGTAGATACCATTAGATATATTGAAGAAGCTTGTGATGTAAATGAAGGCTTTGATCAAAGCAAAAGGGTATTATACTAAACATTAAATTTATTTTGTAACAAATATTTTTCTTGTTAAAGCATTTGTTCAGTAAATCAAATAAATTACTTTAATTAAATTGTTTATTTTCTGTCAATATGCCCCATAAAAGATAGAATAGTTCTTGTTCTAATACTTTTGCACAGTACTGTATATATATATATATATATATATATATATATATATATATATATATATATATAGTCATCCGCAGACAGATCTGTTTTGCTATATTACAGCTCATCAGTATGGCTTAGACTCCGGTCGCTTCCTATACCTGGACTTCTGGAATGGTGGTGTGTTCATTACCAGCCTTATTCCCAAATGCTTGACTTGGTAATTTGATACAGCTGCAGAAAAGTTCACCTTAAAGTCATAAGCTTGAATGAGCTGCTTTGACACTGCTATGTTTCTTTGCTGCTGCTTGAGCTATGACTAATCTGTGTGCACAATGCACCTGTATTGGTCAAGAGCAATGTTCTCACTGCTTTTCCAACATATGATTCACTCATTTGCATATCAATGATCATTTCTTTCCACACAACATAAAAAAAATGCTTTGTCTTTTTTTGTTACCTTATCAATTATTTTTTTAAATCAAGTAAAATTAGAATGTTGCATTTCACTATGAGAATCATGATAAAAATTCAATTTGCTCTTTTCATTAGAAACAGAAATACAGATTATGCATAAATAAAATACATGAAAATTCAGTATTGAACTTCAAAGCATCATTTCCCTTTATTCATGTAGAACCTATTTATCAACCCACGTCTATTGAACAGGTTAAGAGGCTCATCCCTTGTTCCCTGTTTAGGATGTGGTTTCCGGCTTTCTCTTTTCAAATCTTCTCACTTTTTTTTTTCAATTGGAGTTGATAGATCTATCTATCGCCCGGTTCACACTCCACCCACGTCTATTGAACAGGTTAAGAGGCTCATCCCTTGTTCCCTGTTTAGGATGTGGTTTCCGGCTTTCTCTTTTCAAATCTTCTCACTTTTTTTTTCAATTGGAGTAGATAGATCTATCTATCGCCCGGTTCACACTCCACCCACGTCTATTGAACAGGTTAAGAGGCTCATCCCTTGTTCCCTGTTTAGGATGTGGTTTCCGGCTTTCTCTTTTCCAATCTTCTCACTTTTTTTTTCAATTGGAGTAGATAGATCTATCTATCGCCCGGTTCACACTCCACCCACGTCTATTGAACAGGTTAAGAGGCTCATCCCTTGTTCCCTGTTTAGGATGTGGTTTCCGGCTTTCTCTTTTCAAATCTTCTCACTTTTTTTTTCAATTGGAGTAGATAGATCTATCTATCGCCCGGTTCACACTCCACCCACGTCTATTGAACAGGTTAAGAGGCTCATCCCTTGTTCCCTGTTTAGGATGTGGTTTCCGGCTTTCTCTTTTCCAATCTTCTCACTTTTTTTTTCAATTGGAGTAGATAGATCTATCTATCGCCCGGTTCACACTCCACCCACGTCTATTGAACAGGTTAAGAGGCTCATCCCTTGTTCCCTGTTTAGGATGTGGTTTCCGGCTTTCTCTTTTCAAATCTTCTCACTTTTTTTTTCAATTGGAGTAGATAGATCTATCTATCGCCCGGTTCACACTCCACCCACGTCTATTGAACAGGTTAAGAGGCTCATCCCTTGTTCCCTGTTTAGGATGTGGTTTCCGGCTTTCTCTTTTCCAATCTTTTCACTATTATGTAGCCCCTAGTGGCGTTACCGCCTTGCTCGGGGTGATACGATTAATATATATATATATATTATATATATATTACAAAAATGTATTGCTTTTAATTTGTTTTTACTATAAATATGTATTGCTGGCACCTTCACTATAAAATGTATTTTTATACATTCATAGTGTGTTTTTAATCCCAGTTATGGAGGTTCAATATTTGCCCATAGCTTGAACCCTAACGGTTGCTATCATCCTGAATCAAGGTGAACCTGGGAACAACAGTAATTAATTAGGAGGTTGTTCCACACTCCTCAAACATCCCATTCAGAGGCCTTGCTGCCACATGCAATTTATCGTCGTTTCCAGGATGCATGGCTTTAAATAAATGTCAAGAAGTTGATAAGTAGTAGAAAATTGTTATGGATCCGGGTGAGGAACCACACAAAATAATGAACAACAAAACAGATATTTGAGATAGAAAAATGGGTTATATTGAATGTAAATATACAAACTGGAACGCAGGTTAGTAATTCAGGAATACGATTAGTAAGGAATATATATATATATATATATAAGTCTTGAAGTGAAGCCGTGTTGAAATAGTATATCCGTGTAATATTATTCTTGCTGAGTGGAGCTCAGAGCTACTATACCAACTGACGCGGAATTCTCTGTGTAACTTCGGTATCGTTCGGTAGCTTACGGATCAGTGTCTATGTCTCTTACGGATCTCTTCGGTTCTCACTATGACAGGAGTATATGTATACTGAAGTCGAGTCCATTATCATAGAAAAAGGGGAGATCCCACAAGAAAAGTGAATCAATCGATCAAAACACTTCGCAGCAAGCGTTGCCCTGGTAACCGTTCAACTAGTTAATGGCGGTTGATTACCCCAACAGAAAAAAAAATTCCGAACCATTTTAGTTACAGGACCTTGTAATGCCGGATCAACAATGTCTGACTGTAGCGAAAAACGTCAAACTTGCGTGGACTACGAGTTGAAAGAAATCGGTGATTAAAAGTAGAAGTACTAAAAAAAAAAGAGGGTTTTGTAATTACAATCTAACCCTTTCGTGCGGTGGACAGAGTCATTACCTTCCGCCTGAATAAGGTCTAACTCGAGTATATTTACGCGCAGACTGCCAAACCCACTTCGAGAGAATGACTACCAAACACGAGATAACTCGTAGTTGGTAAGTTTTCTTATCACACCAACTACGAGATAACTCGTGCTCGGCATTTTAAAAAGAAAAGAAATGCATTTTCATCATGTAGCACTATGAGTTAGCTGAGGTTTTGTTAAATCGAAAAACAGGACCTAACGCATAACTCGTTAGAGAACATTTACTTTCAACGATGGTCATCATTAAGTGAAGTCAACTTCAAAGTACGGAGCAAACTGAGAAAAAAAAAACTTTAGGAAGGTTAATTACTTTTTTAGGCAATGACAAGAAAAACTATACGCGATGAAATCAGACTCTAGACAAAAAAAAACTCTTTACAAAAATATGTCAATAAAACCTGATATACAAACTGATTTCTTACAAAGAATACATATTCTATTCATACGAACATATCCAAAAAATCGAGTTGGCTTTAAATAAACTACTGGCCACAACAATTTGGCGACGAAGATTCGCCACAACAAATATCATCCTTCCTTTAACATTGTGGACTGGCGCTACAAAATCACAAAAGACTGTACTAAATAGTAGAAACCATAGCTGCAAGAAGAAGAAATGGATTATATTATTATATTAATAAGTATTAATTAGTGGGGGATCAGTTTACTACTTCATGACAATAGAAAACACATCCCCCATATTATACCCTGTAGAAACTTTGATTATGCTTCCACCTATTATATTCAGTCAGTTAAGTACCATACACGCTTTGGGCGATTATGTCTCGGAAAAGACGTGACTGACTTGTCAGAAGATTATCCCGCGGTAGACTGGTTGCCAGCCATGGCTGTAGAATCCATTCTGTCCTATTATTTAACCCATAACTGGAGAGAAAAGACGGATTAATATATTTCCCAAGGGTATTTATGCGTAAGTGAATGCAAGGAATTCAACCGGAATTCGAACTTGGCACCCCGATTTTTCGCTCCGTGGGACCAGTCTCAAAAATGTATATGTAAAATTTGCTTTCGACCGATATTTACCAGTGAAGTCAACTTCAAAGTACAGAGCCAGAGGCTCAGACGGAGAGAAATCACTGGAGGAAAATTAATTACTTTTTTTAGACGAAGATAACAAGAGAAAGAAAATTGTTGTCAATAAAACTGAGCTTCCCTCGAAAAGGCAAACAGAAGGAATGAAGTGGACTTCGAAGAATATATATAGAAGACAGCCCCTGAACTGTGTAATCAGTTGCGCCTAATCTTTGGGCACCTCGAGGTGGTGTAATGGTTAGCAAGTTTGTCTCGCTAGAATCATTACAATTGAGTAGTAAGTTTGATTCTCACCGGGTGTCCCATACATTTGGCCTTGTACCGCAACTAAGCTGCGCTTAGAAAATCACTACTTTTGCCCAATCTCTGATTTCCTTGTTTATAACAGTAGGTTACAACCCAAGATCATGTTTTTTCTACTAGAAATTGTTTTCTCTTTAATTATGGGTAGCGATATAGCTGAAGAGTAAGAATTTTAAAGGCACAAACGTTTGTCTGTGTTCTAGTGGAACATCCTGCAATCCCCGAAAATGGAATGCTCCAGTCTATAAAGGACGGTGACAAGCGGTAGGAGGGAGAGCCAAACGTCTTAGGCGAAGGCATTCTCTACTTAATAGTTTATTCCGCTCCTACTCGTTGATTGCTTATCTGTATCTTATTGTTAATTGTACCTGAGTACAATAGATCCGTTATATCGTATTCCTGTGTCGAGTACCATTTTTCCACTAATCTTTACACTGATATTCCTTTCCGGGATATATCAGTCTGGAAGAAACTGTGCCTTGTCAATAAACTTGATGTCTGGACTGGGCTGCAACGCAACAATCTGTCGGTGTCAACAACGAGTTTCTTAAAAGACAGGAACGCAAGAAACCGAAAGGCAGTTCCCCAGGCGAAAGACTATTGGCATAGCACTTACGGTGAATTCATAAGACCTAACCGCCAAATCTGTTACTGCGCTTAAAGATGTAAAGTCGTGGTAACAAAGAGAAAAAACATCAGAACAGTTACCATAAAAATTTACAGTAAAAATATAGGAAAATACGCAACGGTGGTGCGAAATTAACTGAAGCGGAGATGTCTGGCCAGGACGTATAACATTTCAGATCTACTTCCACAGCTTCTTTTCTCGCACTTCCCGTCTGTGGAATTCTCTTCCGCATATTTGCTTTCCTGACAATTACAATCTCCAAGAATTTAAATGTAATTCAATAGTCATCTCCTATCTAACTTACATCCTCTCTCTCATACCTTCTACATCCACCCCACTCTCATCAGTAATCTCTTCCCTCTTCTACTCTCTTCCTGACACCCCTGCAACCTCTCACTCCTCATAACATTCCTCCTCGTCCATCCCACTCTCGGCATGCTTTCTTCCTGACACCCCCTGCAATCTCTCACTCCTCATAACATACCTCCTTGTCCACCCCACTCTCTTCCTTCTCCTACCCTCTTCCTGACACCCATGCAACCTCTCACTCCTCATAACATTCCTCCTCGCCCACCTCACTCTTATCAGTAATCTCTTCCCTTTCCTACTCTTTTCCTGACACCCCTGCAACCTCTCACTCCTCATAACATTCCACCTCGTCCACCCCACTCTCAGTAGTAATCTCTTTCCTCACCTACTCTCTTCCTGACACCCCCTGCAACCTCTCACTCCTTATAACATACCTCTTCGTCCACCCCACTCTCTTCTCTCTCCTACTCTCTTCCTGACACCCCCTGCAACCTTTAACTCCTCATAACATACCTCCTCGTCCACCCCACTCTCTTCTCTCTCCTACTCTCTTCCTGACACCCCCTGCAACCTCTCACTCCTCATAACATACCTCCTCGTCCACTCCACTCTCTTCTCTCTCCTACTCTCTTCCTGACACCCCCTGCAACTTCTCACTCCTCATAACATACCTCCTCGTCCACCCCACTCTCTTCTCTCTCCTACTCTCTTCCTGATACCCCCTGCAACCACTCACTCTTCATAACATTCCTCCTTGTCCATCCCACTCTCATCAGTAATCTCTTCCCTCTCCTACTTTCTTCCTGACACATCCTGCAACCTCTCGCTCCTCTACATTCCTCCTATGTCACCCCCTGCACAACAGTGGCACTAAAATGCCTTTCTTGGGGCGACACGATTATTAAAAAAAAGATTATGCTTTGAATTTTATCCAGAATCTCCATAAATAAATGCAGATTTATTTATCTTATTGTTGCGGTGTTTTTGTGGCAAAACTTCGTCGCCTAGTTGTTATTGTGGCCTATTAGGGTCCGAAAGCAAGACACGGAAACAAGAAGGTAGGTTTAAACAGTGTATTAGAATAACAGAACATATATACAAATACGAGGGTTAGTCGTGACCTGCTTGGGCCAGGAAGAAAGACACGGAAGCAATAAGGTAGGTTCAAACAGTGTATTAGAATAACAGAACATATATACAAATACGAGGGTTAATCGTGACCTGCTTGGGCCAGGAAGAAAGACACGGAAGCAATAAGGTAGGTTCAAACAGTGTATTAGAATAACAGAACATATATACAAATACGAGGGTTAGTCGTGACCTGTTAGGGTCAGGATAAAAGACACGGAAACAAGAAGGTAGGTTTAAACAGTATATTAGAATAACAGAACATATATACAAATAAGAGAGTTAGGAATCAGCAAACTAGAAGTGTAAGTCCGAACGGTATAGTTACGCTGTGTCTAGACTGTTTCACGACTGCCACACAACAGCCTCGCTGCTGCGTCCCCGGAAGTCACGCAGGTAAGTATTTATTGACGGAGGAAGAGTACATTCCTATAGATATGGCACCATAACAATTACTGCCATGTCAGGGCTTGTCTTTTCCGCAAATATTCTTGTGGAAATTCTTCTAGTCAGCGCTTCTCCTGTTCGAGAAGTGGGAGAGGGCTATTGCTAACACTACTTTGACTGGTTTATTGTATATAAATTGTAGCCATTGTAAATATTCATTAGGGTTTATATTATTTATATTCCCCCGGCCAGGCAACTTGTACATTGTACATCTAGGAACTATTTAAGACTACATAGAAATTTATGGGTATTACGGGGATTGTAGCAAAAAGGCTACGTAAGATCGTATTGATTTGGTGCAAGGAATACTGTGGTATGTTTGGGTCGGTCATTGTGTCTGGCTACGTTTGGAAAAGACAGATCCAAGACCATATCCCCCCGTCCAGGTAATTTGTACATTGTACATCTAGGAACTAGTTAGGACTACATAGATACTTATGGGTATTACAGGAATACAGATTCAAGACCAGCCTTTCCTTACCCACACTACTTTGGTCTTGTGTCACATTTATAGCTCTCCTCTTTTTTATCTCAAGCGCATGAATCTAATCGTACAACTTGAGCTAGATCTAACCGTAAGCTCTATGCTAATAGTTTAACTTCTCACCTGTGGAACTCCCTTCGGTTTCTTGCTTTTATGCCGCCTACAAACTTCAAAGATTTAAACCCCAAATCTTTGTCTCTCTGGATCCTGTACTTTTATTGCTGTTTCTTCGTACTAAAGTCTTCTCATTTTCTCCCACTCCCAGTAACCGCTTACGTTTTAGTGGCAAAATCGTTTTGCTTTTGTTTAAATTATTTTTAAAGATATCAGTACTTATTCCTTGTTAATAACAATATTTTCCTTTGTCTTAATACCTTGCTTAGTTTCTCGAGGATATATTTTACAATCCATTTCAGATTTCTGTGTCAGTATTTAATGAGTTTGACTATCAAGGTAGATAAAGTTCCTCTAGCTGCTCAATGTAACAATATAAGATGCGCAGATGGTACAGTGTTGATAGCTGACACGGAAAGGAAATTGCAAGATCTTCTACGGGAAGTAGTTAAAGACAGTGGAAAGAAAAGACAACATACAAACTACAAGAAAACCGAATAATAGGTACTTGGTAAAAAGAAGATCAAAAATATCAACTGCAAGTCGGGGATACTAAAATCAAGCTGGTACAGAAATTTAAATACCTAACAGAGGACGGAAAGAGCAATACTGATATCCGAAGACGTATTGATATGGCCAAGAATGCATTCCAAAAACTGAGTAAAGTATTAAGAGACAGGAAATTTACGCTGGAAAAAAGGTGGCAGTACTGGAATGCAGTGCAATATCTTTCAATATGTTACTGAATGCTGGACAATCTCAAATTAAAACAATCTAAATAAAAAATTCTATATATTCTTCTTCCATATGCCAAGATCTTTCAGAACATTAGTCGTCATGGTTCTTCTTCTTCTTCTTCTTGTGTCGTTTCCTATCAGGACGTAGGCGATCATGGACTTTGGCTCTGTCTCATCTCGCTCTCAAAATTCTTCTTCTTGGTATATCCCAAACCCCGCTCTGCAATCCATTTGCTCAGGACCTATCAAGTAAGTCTCACGCTGTTTTTCCCTGTCTCTCTTTTCCTCTATCTGTCCTGTGAGTATTGAATTCTCCAGACCGTCCTTCCTCATTACATGTCCCAGAAACCTCAATTGTCTCTTTCTTATATTAAATATGAGTTTTCTCCTCGTTTCCATCCTCTTCAGCCCCTCGTCGTTAGTCAGGTGCTCAGTACAGGGTATCCTCGGCATCCTTCTCTAAGACCACACTTCTGCTGTCTGAAGCCTCTTCTTCATCCTTGAGGAGATCGTCCAACATTCGCTACAATACAGAAGGACAGACATCACATAGCAATTCTGCACTCTTTTCTTTGTTTCTAATGAGATTTTCTTGTCTTTCAGTATTTTGGTTAGTTTCCGAAATGCGTCCTTGGCCATGTCAATGCGTCTTTGGAGCTCAACATCGCGCTTTCCATCCTCCGTCAGCACGCTTCCTAGGTAAGACTCATCGTTTGACTGTGTGAATTCGTCAGATGTAACCTTAAATTCTATTCTAATATTTTCTTTTCTCATAATTCTCACCTCACGAACTATCTTCCGGTTTCTTCCTTCCCTGCCACCTACATGTGTCACTATTTCAGGAGTTTAACTATCAAAATTTATAAATAAGTATTTCATAGAATGTGCGTTGTAGTGCAGTAGATATCGACTCGGAACGAAAAATCGGGGAGCCGAGTTCGAATTTCAGCTGAATTCATTGCATTCACTTACGCGCAAATACCCTTGGGAAAGGTATTAATCCGTCTATTCCTTCCAGTTACAGTACACCTTAGACGAGTCCATTTATTGTGCAATAAAGGGATGACCCTTCACAAAATCTGGTCTGGAAATTAAGAATTTGTCGTCTCTTGCTCCAATGAGGCTGTAATATTTAAAGCTTGGACAAATGGCAAACTTGTAAATATGTAAGACAGATTTCTGGCGAGAAAAATTGTTTAACACGACACGATGTAGCTATATTATGTTCTTTAAAGAGAAATTTCATTTAAGAAAATACACCCCATACAAAAAGTTAATTTGTCATATATTTTTTGTTCATAAAAATAATAATGAAATTAAATCATTTTCCAAGAACATAAATGTTTCCTCTGTTTCTCAAATATAATGCCATTTACCCTTTACTGAAAGAGGTTAAGATTGTTGTGTTCATTGAAGTATCCACACGGGAGCTTGTTCCATGAAGTAACATTTTGGGGTTAAAAAGAAGCTATCTTAGTGAAATTTATATTTAAAATTTGATTACTAGGGCAAAGTGAGTCAAATCCGTGAACGTAGCCTGTCCGTTCCTGGCTATGCATACCGGAAATGATGAATCTAAAAATTTGTCGTCATTTGAATATTTCACACAGAAACAGCGATAGAGTAACTTCCAACCTTGTGTCTGTGGCAAAGTTGTTTTGGAGTAGGAAATAATTCATCACCTACAAGGCCGCGTAAATGATTTTTAACCTTTTCAGGCATGGGGAGTGAAGATTTGTTCAAAAAAATAATCTTGAAATTAAATCATTGTATTCTATCTCCAAGAACATAACTGTTTCCTCTATTTCTTAAATATAATGCCATTTACCATTTACTCAAAAATGTGCACATTGTTGCGTTCATTGAAGCATCCACGCGGGAGTTTGTTCCATAAAGTAGCAGTTTTTAGAACTTTTTATTTAAACCTGAATACGAGAGAAATGTAGGGGATTCAAATCCGTTATGAATGCCGAAAATGATGAATCTAAAAATTTGTGGTCATTTGAATATTTCACTCAGAAATAGCGATAGAGTAGCTTTCAACTTTCCGTCTGTGGCAAAGTGATTTTGGAGTAGAAAATAATTCATTACCGACAAGGCCGCGTAAATGTTTTTTGTCAGGTATGGAGAGTGAGGATTTGGTAACTACTGCTCAAATGTGGCAGTAATATTCTAAGCTTTGACAAATGGCAGCCTTCTAAATATGTAAAATAGATTTCGAGCGAGAAAAATTAATACTATATGAAGTAGCTACATTATTGATATGTTCTGTAAAGAAGAATTTCATTTAAGAAAATACATCAAATCGAAAAGTTTAGTCTGTCATATATATTTTTGTTCATAAAAACAACCCTGAAATTAAATCATTCTATTCTTGACTTTCTTCAAGAACATAAGTGTTTCCACTGTTTCTCGAATATATTACCTTTACTCAAAGAGGTTGAGATTGTTGTGTTCATTGAAGTACCCATGCGGGAGTTGGTTCCATAAAATAGCAGTTTTCGTGGGGACAAGAATATTTCACACGGAAATGGCAGTCTTGTAAATATGTAACATATATATCGGGCGAGAATAATTGTCTCGCAAGACACAGAGAACCAATTCTCCTAGCAGCAAAGCAGACGTTGCAATATTATTTATCTGTCCTGTATGGAGGAATTTCATTTAAGAATATATACCGCATACAAACAGTTGTTCCGCCATATTTTTTTTTAATTTTTCCTAAAACACGATCCCGGAGCTAATCTTTTCTATTTATCCTCGACTTTCTCCAAGAGTATAACTTTTATGCCATTTCTCAAATATATCGCAGTTTTTCTTTCTTTATATATTTCTTTCATTTTTCTTTTTCTTTTTTTACTTTTAATAAAAGAGAAAAGAATCTAGTTTCAGAGATTTACCGATTCTCCGCTCAACTATCTTAATGTTTCGCTATTTCTAGATGTGCAATTTCTTGCATGGTCTTACACATTGTATCTGTAAGTCAGTTAAGTGCCATAACGTGATACACGCTTTTGGGCGATCATGTCTCGAGAGTGACATGACTGACTGACTGGGCAGATCTTTATCCCGCAGTAGGCTGTGGATTTGCGATGTGGATGTGCGTTGTGGTGCAATGGATATCGACTCGGAACGACAAATCGGGGAGCCGAGTTCAAATTCCAGTTAAAATCCTTACATTCACTTACGCACAAATACCCTTAGGAACAGTATTAATATGTCTCTTCCCTCCAGTTATTGGTTAAATAATAGGACAGGTTAGGTTCTATAGCCTTGGCTGGCAACCAGTCTAACGCAGAAAGCAATGGTACCCTATTGCGGGATAATCTTCTGCCCAGTCAGTCATTTCTCTTTTGAGATATGATCGCCTAAGTGCGTATCACGTATGGCATTTAACTGACTGAATATTATATTTGAAAGCACAATCAAAGTTTCTACAGGGCATAAAGTGGAGGACTGGTTTTCTATTGTCATGAAGTAGTAAACTGATCCCCCACTAATTACTACTTATTTATATAATAATATAATCCACCTCTTCTTACTATAGCTATGGGTTGAATAGCAGGACATATTAGGTTCTGTATATTTGGTTGGCAACCAGTCTACGGCAGAAAGTAATGGCAACCTACTGCGGGATAATCTTCTGCTCAGTCAGTCAGTCATGTTGAGTTGTGATGATGCTTAGTACGAAAATTGTTTTTTCAGTGTTTTATTGATAAAAATATATCTCGACACGCAGGTTTTTTGTCGGAAAGTGCTCGATAACGAGGTAAAGATTAGGATGTACTAGGATTAATGTGGAGAAGTTTGTCACTTAACTGAGCAGTGTCATCCTGACATCGAAGTTCCATGAAGGCACCATTGTGATATCCTCAATTCCTAGAGCTTTTTTACAATCTGTGGTTGTATACCAGTTTTATTCTTATTTATATGAAGCTGGGTGCAGTTTGATATTTTTCTATGTGAGTGGTCCTACAGATGGTTATTTGTTTTTGATTGGCTTTTGTTGTGTTGACATGTTTTTTGTGTTTAATTTTTTCCAAATTTTGCACACTAAAAAGAAGTCCACACAACAAAAGCAATTAAAAGCATTTAACCATCTGTAGAACCACTCGCATATAAATGTATTAAATTACACAAAGCTCCATATACATAAGAATAAAACAGGGACACAATAGAAAATTTTTAAAAAATAACCTGAGAAGTGACATCATAATGATGTCTACAAACTCTGAAGTTGACATTACTCTGCTCAGTTTAGTGACAAACTTCTTCGTATTAATCTTAATATTTATATATATATATATATATATATATATATATATATATGTGTGTGAGTGTGCCTCTGTGTGTGTGTGTGTGTGTGTGTGTGTGTGTGTGTGTGTGATTGTAAAAACTTTAGATAGAGTATATCTTTAAAAGCACTATATGAATAAAAACCAAATGAAACCTTTTTGTTTTTTATTCGTGTAAGTCTTTTAGACTTATCTAACACGCAAGTACTCTTGGGAAAAGGGATGAAGCAGTCTCATTTTCATACAGCTATGGGTTAAATAGCAGGACACATTTGGTTCTATAGCCTTGGTTCGCAGTCAGTCTATCGCAGAAAGTGACGGAAACCTATCGCTGGAAAACTTTCTGCCCAGTCAGTCATGTCTCTTTGGGGACATGATCGCCCAAGCGTGTATCACGTTTGGCACTTAACTGACTGATATACTTGATTAGGAATGTTATTGTGTTTTCAAACTTTTTAGGTATAAGAACGTTCTTAAATATTTATATCAGCTTAACTAAAAATCAGACAACTTATTGAGGACTTTAAGGGACACAATTCAATGTTAATAAATAATTAGTGAATAAGTGATGTTTTTGAATTTTCAGGTAATCTGATAGATATTTATAAGCGTCCCTATACTTAAACATTCTGTAAAACCCATAACCTCTTGAATATAAATCCCTGTTACGAAATTGGATGCCTGCTTTTACCTCGATAAAATGCCTCAGAGGACAAAACGGGTCGGTTAAATGTTTTTCCAATTTGTCATCATATATATATATATATATATATATATATATACGCACGATCGCCAAGACCTACCGCGTTTTCGAAACCGCGGTAGGTCTTGTCGATCTTGCGATTTTTTCTCGTGTGTTTTGCTCTACGTCACTGCCTCTTGGTTAATCCTTTTTGGTTAGTTTTGTATCGAGCACTTTTCTTTCTTTGTGGTTCGTTCCGTTTGAGGGTTTTTTTTCTTTGCTGTGAAGTACTGTATGTATTGTCGGTGCTCCGCAGTTTTCTTTTTTTTTCCCCTCATTGTCCAAAGTTTTATGGCGGCGGACAATAACGGAGTTAGATTCTGCCGGTTATTCGTGGTCCTAAAAAATTACTTGTGTAAGATTTTAAGATTTGGATACGTACAGAGTCGATTTTATTATTATTTTATTATTATTATTATTATTATTATATATATATATATATAATAAACAGTATTATGTTAATTATCGTATTAATGACACAAATAATTTCCTTGCGATAAATTGATTAAAGAAAGCACCGAGCAAGCGCTTTTAAACTCTGAGAAGTGTGGATTTGGTAATCCCAGACCAGATGTAGAGTCAATACTCGATTTTTTTTTTTTTTTGGTGGGGGGAGTCCTGGGTATGACGGTAAACTGCATCCGGCAGCAAGGCCTTTCGCTTGAAGGTTGGGGAGGAGCATTTTTTTTTTTAATTATCTCACCCCAAGCAAGGCATTCCACTGCCACTATTGCGCATGGGGCTACATAGGGGAAGGTAAAGAGAAGGAGTGGTTAGACATAGGGAATGTCAGGAGGAAGTTGACAGATGAGTAAGGATAGCGAGGAGGAGGGTTGGGCAGATGGGAAGAGTGCTTGATAGAATGGGAGCAGGTTAGTGTGTTAGGAGGTGTCTATTGACCTTACATTTAAACTCCTGGAGATTGTAGCCGTCGGGGAAGCAATCGTTTGGAAGAGAATTCCACAGTCGGGAAGTGCGAGGAAAGAAACTGTTGGAGTAGAAGTCACGGCTGCATTTTATCGGTTTCACTGTAAAAGAGTGGGATCTAGTTGCTAATCTAGTATCTCGTTCAAATTCGTATTTAGGGGGCACTAGTGATCTAAGTTCATCGGAGCAGAAGAATCACCTCTTAATTGCTGTTGCTCCCAGATCCACCCTGAGCCGATGTAGTAGCACCTGTTAGAGTCCCAACTATGGGCAACTAGTTAACCTCCAAACTGGGGTCAAACACTATGAAAATACAAATATCTATATATATAAATATATATATATATAAATAGACACTTATATAAAATATACATTTTTGAAGGAAAATATTACCATAACACATTTTTTTTAAAAAATATTATTGCCATAATAGATTTTTAAAGAAAAATATTACCAGAAATATTTTTTGAATACAAAACTAGAAGGCATCTTCAGTTTTCTAGAATAATAAAAATATACAATTCTCGTCAAAATCTGACTAAATCAACCGTCTCACTATACCTACCTTTTACCTGTTTCGACATTCACCCTGGTCGGGTTGAGTCGGCTTCCTCCTTCTTCTTCGTTGGGATGTGTTTAAGGTCAGGGTCCGAAGTCCTACCCTGTATACACCTGAAGCATTTGAATTATCCCGCAACAGGTTGCCAATACCTGCTGCGGTAGACTGTTACCCAGCCAACGCTATGGAACCTAATCTGTCCTGTTATTTAACCCATCACAATCAATATATAAACTGGTCCCTCACTTTGTAGTCAAGTTAGTTTCTATACATTCATATTCTATAGAATGTAAAGTAATCTAAAAGATATGTGTGTGAAACTAATAAGCATTTCATTGATTGGTTTGTTTTTTGTCTTATCAACCCTTTGCAGGTTATTTTAAGCCAGAAAATATTTCAGATTTTAATACGTTTTTAAGTAAATTTTTATTATTATATAATAATGCTCATTATGACAAAATACATTTTTTACTAATTTACTCATAATTTAAGCCTATTAAATATCAGAAAAATAGATTGGAAATATTTTTAAAAAATGACTTTATTAATTCGTTTTCTCCGGTTCATCAATATTTTGTATGAAGTAAGACAATATTTTCATATTAAAGTTCTTTTTTCAGATAATAATGGTTAAGTGATACATATAAGCAACTCATAGCTGGGGGAAACGGTATTTCGCGCGTCATGAATTTAACGAACCTGACTGGAATTCGAACTAAGCCCTCTGATTAACAATTCCCAGTTATTATCCATTACACAACGCGCAAATCTAAGATTAAAGCACCTGTTATACTTAAGTGGTCACCCATCAAGGTGCTGACCAGTCTCGACGTTGCTTAACCAGTGATCGTACGTGAACAGATGTTTCAACGTGAAGAGGCCATAAGCCCATTATGCTATACGTACATCCAAGATATCCGCAGCTGGTATTCCCAAACGATCACCTATCTGACGAGTTTCGACGTTGCTTAACCGATAATCGTACGTAAACAGCTGTTTCAACGTGAAGTGACCATAAGCCTCTTATTCTATATGTACATCTAAGATATCAGCAGCTGGTATATCCAAGCGATCACCTATCTAGGTACTGACGAGTTTCGACGTTGCTTAACCGATGATCGTACGTAAACAGCTGTTTCAACCTGAAATGACAATAAGCCTCTTATGCTATATGTACATCCAAGATATCAGCAGCTGGTATATCCAAGCGATCACCTATCTAGGTACTGACGAGTTTCGAAGTTGCTTAACCGATGATCGTACCTAAACAGCTGTTTCAACGTGAAATGACCATAAGCCTCTTATGCTATATGTACATCCAAGATATCAGCAGCTGGTATATCCAAGCGATCACCTATCTAGGTACTGACGAGTTTCGAAGTTGCTTAACCGATGATTGTACGTAAACAGCTGTTTCAACGTGAAGTGACCATAAGCCTCTTATGCTATATGTACATCCAAGATATCAGCAGCTGGTATATCCAAGCGATCACCTATCTAGGTACTGACGAGTTTCGAAGTTGCTTAACTGATGATCGTACGTAAACAGCTGTTTCAAGTTGAAATGGCCATAAGACTCTTATGCTATATGTACATCCAAGATATCAGCAGCTGGTATATCCAAGCGATCACCTATCTAGGTACTGACGAGTTTCGACGTTGCTTAACCGATGATCGTACCTAAACAGCTGTTTCAACGTGAAATGACCATAAGCCTCTTATGCTATATGTACATCCAAGATATCAGCAGCTGGTATATCCAAGCGATCACCTATCTAGGTACTGACGAGTTTCGACGTTGCTTAACCGATGATCGTACCTAAACAGCTGTTTCAACGTGAAATGACCATAAGCCTCTTATGCTATATGTACAATCAAGATATCAGCAGCTGGTATATCCAAGCGATCACCTATCTAGGTACTGACGAGTTTCGACGTTGCTTAACCGATGATCGTACGTAAACAGCAGTTTCAACGTGAAGTGACCATAAGCCTCTTATGCTATATGTACATCCAAGTTATCAGCAGCTGGTATATTCAAGCGATCACCTATCTAGGTACTGACGAGTTTAGACGTTGCTTAACCGTTGATCGTACGTAAACAGCTGTTTCAAGATGAAATGACCATAAGCTTCTGATGCTATATGTACATCCAAGATAGTAGCTGGTATTCTCAATCGGTCACTTGTGTAGGTACTTACCAGGCTCGGTGTTGCTTAACCGATCATCGTACAGCGTTTAGACATGCTATGGCCATAAACTAAAATGTGACATGAAATCAAAGACTGCCTTTATCTGTAGAATAAAGCGACATTTAGCAACAGAATGTCTTCTGTATAGACACGCTCATTCTGCCTTGAAAATCAGCATTTAATGTAGCTTTCACAGCTATGCGAACGCGTTACATTATCCTAACTTAGACAGGATTAATCTAAATTTATTTATAAATGAAACTCTGTGTGTGTGTGTGTGTGTGTGTGTGTGTGTGTTAGCTATAGACTCCGAAACGGCTGAACCGATTTTCTTGAAAATGTACACAGTTATACTATAAGCGTTTGCGAGTGTTCTTAGCTAGATTTTGTGTCGAGGTACCCCCGATAAATATCGAAAATCGATAATCGAAAAAATCGGGTTATAGAAGGAGTGGTCCGATTTTAATCAAATTTGATACACTCATAGACAAAGACATAAGAAACGATATTCAGAAGTTTCAAGGTTGCAGTTCTTACAATAGTGCAGAAAATTTGATCTCGATACAAGAAAATCAAAATTTGACTTACATCCATTCATTTTTCTTTTAGTCTACTGTTTCACTAACTGGAAACAACTATTACTTTTTAGTCTTTCGTGTCAACGTCCAAAGAGTTTGAGCTCCAGGACCATGGACTAATTTTAATGCTTTCATTACACCCGCGCAACACCGGACTATACTGCTAGTGTATCCATATTTCAGCCGAAAAGAAAGCTTGCGAAACGAAATCTATCCATATATGTATATTTTAATCGAGGATGGAAAGTAAGACACTGAGACTGTTAGGCGTGTTGGCATGGTCAATGGTGCATTCCAACAGTTAAATAGAGCATTGGGAGACTGGAAAATTTCGTTGAAATCAAAGAAAATTGTACTGGCTTTTATGTGATGTCTGTCCTTCAATATGGCCGCGAATGCTAAACAATCTCATCAAAGATGAAGCAAGGACTTGACGCAACCGAAATATAGATCTAAAGAAGGATGCTGAGGATACCATGAACAAAACATGTGTGCAACGATTGGGTTTTGGAGAGCACAGAAAAAACAGCTTACGTTTCTGTGATGGTTAAAGAGGGCTTGGAAAATATGATGCTCATAGGACAGATAGAAGGAAAGAGACAGAGGAAAGCAACACATGATAGAGTTGAAGGGCTTGATCAAGGGAATGGCAGAGCAGGATTGGGGGAGGGGGTAACAGTATAAAGAGTTAAGTGTTCCAAGCGACAGGAAGACGTGGAAGGCCATGATCGCCTACATTCTGACGAGACAAAGAAGATATTTCTCTATACTCACATATTTACCCATAATGCTTTCTGAATTTCTACAAAAATCGGTGACATGACTGACAAAGGATAAAATTCAAGGTTGATTCTAGATGAATACGAAAACAACATTATTCAATAAGAACAATGACAAACCGAATGTCAAATTTTAAAAAATAAATAAATAAATAGCTGATTTGTATATCTTTGCCACAACCAGTTGTTAGTCACGAAGAATTTCATGAGTCTTGAAATATTGTTAGAGTTAAGGTAACAGAATTGTGTAGAGAATGGCACGGCTGAAGAAAAGGGGTGGCTTTCCGCAAGGAATAATGACTTTCGTGACATTCTTAGAAAGAATTTTCTTCTTTTTTTTTTTTTGCTTTTTTTCTAAATAAAAAAAATCTTTTTATCATCATATTTTTTTTTCTTTCTGCGTCTTTCAAAGAATTTTCGTTCTTTTTCAAATCAGCAGAAATCCATGATGGGATTTCAGCAGATCCTGCTATAGCTTATATTAAAAAGAAATATATGTCTAAGTTTGTGTGTTTCGTTTTTATAATTGTATACAAACAGAAAATTATGTCTATTCAGAATATTAAAAAAAAAACTTTGTTGGAAACATAAAATAACCTTCATGCAAAAAAACATTTACACTTTTATTCAAAATACATGTAAAATAATTCAAAGGGTAATTAATTTTAATATTTTTCTTTCTAAGTCTCGCTGCTTTTAATGAAGTCTTGTCAGAAGACGTAGAAAATGGGGATAAAAATCGATAATAAATAAATGGACAAAAAGTGTTAATAAATGTATTTTAGTCATGAAGTGAGTATCGAATTAAAAATGTGATACAAGAGAAAAATAATAAGATAACTTTAAACTAATAACAAAATAATAACAATAATGTGGCCTAGAATATTGGGATAAAAATCAACAGTAATAAGTTAAAGTAAATATACTAATAATATAGAAGTAATAATAAAGTTATATATACAATACTGTGCAAAGGTATTAGGACAAGAACTATTTTGTCTTTTATTAGCAGTACAGCCCGGCGTTGTTCGGGTATAATGAAAGCTTTAAAACTAATCCCTGGTCCTGGATCTCAGACTCTTTGGACGAAAGACTAAAAAGCAATAGTTGTTTCCAGTTAAAGCGAAACCGTAAACTGAAAGAAAAATGAATGGATGTAAGTCAAATTTTGATTTCCTGGTATCGATATCAAATAAGTTTTTTCGTCGTAAACTGAATTTTGAAGGCTAAATAAGTCCTCTGAGTAAATGGTATTGTGGCTGAGACTAAGAACTACAATTATACCTACTTAGAGCCAAACCCGAAACAAAAACTAAAATAAAAGCGCTGAAAAAATACAGACATACAGGCAGATAAACACACACACACACAAACAAATTGTCTTATATATATATATATATATATATATATATATATATATATATATATATATATATATTATCGATTTTCTGCACTATTGTAAGAACTGCAACCTTGAAACTTCTAAATATCGTTTCTTGTGTGTTTGTCTATGAGTGTATCAAATTTGATTAAAATCGGAACACTCCTTCTATAACCCGATTTTTTCGATTATCGATATTTATCGGGGGTACCTCGACACAAAACCTAGCTAATAACACTCGCAGACGCTTATAGTACAACTGTGTTATTTTACAAGAAAATCGGTTCAGTCGTTTCGGAGTCTATAGGTTAGGGACACACACACACAGACACACACACAAACACCAAGTTTCATTTATAAATAAGTTTAGATGAGACATCAAAATAAAGTGTCCTAACACTTTTGCACACTACCGGTAGTGTGCAAAAGTATTGGAACAAGGGTGATTTTCCTAAAAACCTCACTGAAATTCAAATACAGGGTGAAAATCCAAGTAAATCGCTAATAAATATTGATTATTTAAAACTAGGTGTAAATAAAATGTATTAAAAGAAGTTATATTTAATTTTCATATTTTCTATTAAACAAGTGATTTTGAAACTACTCATTACTCTATTACCTTTGGATATGACTGACTTTTTTACTATTCCTCCCTCTCAAATTGATAAATCTAATGTTACTTCGGAAGACACACTTTGGAAGCAAATAGAAGCTGCTTGGCAGGAGATACCATTAGATACATTGAAGAAGTTTGTTATGTCAATGCCTGACAGAATGAAGGCTGTGTTCAAAGCTAAAAGCTATTATACTAAATATTAAATTTATTTTGTAACAAGTATTTATTTTTTGTCAAAGCATTTGTTCAGTAAATCAGATAAAATTACTTTAATTAAATTGTTTATTTTCTGTAAATATGCCTCATAGAAGATCAGTTCTTGTCCTAATACTTTTGCACAGTATTGTATATATATATATATATGTGTGTGTGTGTGTGTGTGTGTGTGTGTGTGTGAAAAGTGTATGTATATAATTATAAATATCTATATATATATATATATATATATATATATATGCAATTTGTTATATATATCATGTTGTTTACATATTATATATGCGTGGTACTTATTTAAAAGCGCTCAATATCAGTGATAGAGCTGACATATTCATATCGGTAGGTGTGAGATTGTAACCCTGAGTTTCACGCCTTTGCGATATGAAAATATTTTATAGGTACAAAATTTAATTAAGGGGATGAAAGTGTGTAGCTTAATGTTGCACATTATAAAATAATGTAACTCGAAGTAACCGGTTTCGTTCCTGCTCATCAGACCTCTACGAAAGATGTAAACTTGAATTAAAATAAAGAAATGTGTGAAGGAAAATACGGAGAAAAACTCAGAAAAACTACGACGCGAATGGTTTCCCTCTCGCACTCTTTCATTTACCAACAGTGTAAGATGAAGCTTAAACCCAGTCTATACTAAAAAGAGCTCTTTTTTTTTTTTTCATCTTCGTGTGAAACTACAAGACAATCATTTTTTTAAAACTGGAGAGACCTAATATTTATGGCCGGTAGTGTATGTAATGGTTCTTTTGCAAAATTTTACAAGGTAGCCAGGAAGCCTTTGCTTAGGCTAGCCAATAAAAAGAAGAACAGTTCATTTGATGCACATGTTATTGTGCAGTGTTACCAAAAGAACCATTCTGTTTTCATTTAGATTTATCCACTTGGCAATAAATACTAAAAATAGAATGAAATACATCATTTTCTTAAAACTGGGGTGGTCTAATAACTATGGTCGGTAGTATATATATATATATATATATATATATATAGCGTCCCATTCATTAAAAGAGTAGTAAATTGAGTGTTTATTGACAACAGTTATTGTTAAAATTAAATATTAGATTAAATGAATGTTAAGAAATATTCAAAATGACGAATATGTGTGTATGTGTGTGTGCGTGTTCGTGTGTGTGCGCATGTGTGTTTGTGTCTGTGTGTTTGTGTGTTCGTATGTGTGTTCGTGTGTGTGTGTATGTTCGTGCGTGTGTGTGTGTGTTCGTGTATGTGTTCGTGTGTGTGTTCGTGTGTGTGTGTTCGTGTGTGTATATTCGTGTGTGTGTGTGTGTGTGTGAGTTCGTGTGTGTGTGTGAGTTCGTGTGTGTGTGTGTGTGCGTGTGTGTGTGTGTGCGTGTGTGTGCGTTCGTGTGTGCGTGTGTGTACGTGTGTGTGTGTTCGTGTGTGTATATTCGTGTGTGTTAGCGTGTGTGTGTGTGTGTGAGTTCGTGTGTGCGTGTGCGTGTGTGTGTGTGCGTGTGTGTGTGTGTTCGTGTGTGTGTGTGTTCGTGTGTGCGTGTGCGTGTGTGTGTTCGTGTGTGTGTGTGAGTTCGTGTGTGTGTGTGTGTGTGTGTGTGTGTGTGTGTGTGTGTGTGTGTGTGTGTAGGAGTCAGTTCAAATATGAAATGCCGGACAATTTTAATGTGAAGTCAAGAAGAAGACAAAAACCAGCCGATCTACAAAAATTCCCTAAAACTATTTATCTTTTCGCAATTTCCTTCAGATCGCAGTCTACCCATTGTCAGTCACAGATTGTGTCAGTCAACGGGAAGGAGGGTTGTTTATTGGAACTTCTAATCTTGATAATGCAATACAAAATCAAATTCTTTTATATTTGATTGCTTTAGGTAATTTGAAAATCAAATCGAAGGTTGCCAGTGCGTAGATGTGGCCATAGATAGATACGAACAGGCTGCGATACATAGGTACGAACGGGCAAAGATAGATAGATAGATAGATAGATAGATAGATAGATAGATAGATATGAACAGATTGACATAGATAGATAGATAGATAGATAGATAGATAGATAGATAGATAGATAGATAGATATGAACAGACTGCCATAGATAGATAGATAGATATGAACAGACTGCCATATAGATTGATAGATAGATAATGAACAGACTAAGAGACAAAAATAGAGAGAAATTGTGAAAATGGGGATGGAAACCTATATAACTAGCTAGACAGATATATTAATAGATAGATAATTAACCAACTGCGATAGATAGATAGATAGATAGATAGATAGATAGATAGATAGATAGATATGAACGTACTGAGATAGATAGATAGATAGATAGATAGATAGATAGATAGATAGATAGATAGATAGATAGATAGAAACTAAGGTAATTTGATTGATAGACAGAATGAGAGAGTAAGTACACAGGTAAATAGTTAAACTGGAATTCGGATAAAAGTTTGAGAAATGTTTAGCCAAATACGAAAAGTATATAGACCAGCAGATTCCAAATTCGAAACGAAATATTGATCTTACGAACTCTCACGTTTTGATAGATGTCTAGATAGGCAGGTTGACTGATTGACTGAAATTTTACGAATATCGGTTTATCGAAGGACGTAAATCACATCAAAAAACAAAAAACAAAAAACAAAAAAAAAACAATGCTAGACTTGTTAACTTTCCAACTAACGTCTGCTCCCGGCAATCTCGCAGAATCTCGTCAAAGCGAGTAGTAAGACCGTGTTAAACTAATAACATAAAGTTCTTCGAAAAGGAAATCGCCGAAAGCGAGATTAGTTCCCCAGTCTGATCTTTTGTTAAAATCGGTATTTTCTTTCTTTCTTTTTTTTTAACTTTCCTTTCTTGGCCGCAGATCTATGTAATGAAAGTTTACAAAAAAAAAGAGAAAATGTTTTCTTTATCTACTTCTCCATTTTAGGCATTAATATAGCCGTCATATACTAACACCTTAATACATGGACAGAACAGAATAGCTGAAAGAAACGAATTGAAAATAAATATTGTTCACAAGGATACTCTTTTATTCCACTCTCTCTATATATATTTTATATAATCATTTCACCCCAAGCAAGGTATTAATGCCACTGATGCGCAGGGGGTTACATAAGAGAAGAGGAACAAGTTACAAGGGGTGTCAGAGAATGTGTTGTATCCCGGAAGGGGATAAACAGAGAAAGATTAGTGCAAGAAATAACACTTAACACTGAGGATATATAAATAGAGATTAATTATACCTCAGTACAATAAACCAAATACAAGTACACCAACGAACAGTTAACACGAATAACAATTAAGAAGGCAATGTCTCTGTATAGGACGTATGCGTCCGTCTTCAGAAGTAGGCTTCCGTCTAGTGACGTCTAACTCTCCTCTAAGGCCGATGGCTGTCGACTATGATATAATGACGTTATTCGTCATTATACCAGTGTCGACAGCCTTGATCACTGCCGTGTAACGACGAAGACTCTCGTATAGTCACGTACACACTCGATCGCTCTCGAGTGATCTCTGTAGTCCGTTCTCGTCTAGGTCTTTTATGACCCGGGCCGTACCCATTCCTGGGTAGGGCAGGATATTTCTCCACAACAGAATGGATAAGAGAAGGATGAGAACACTGATGTGAAGAGAGCTGCATGAGAGTAGAGTAGAAAGGGCGAAGAACATGATACAAGGGTTGTCAGTGAAAGGATGCAAGTCAAGGAGATAAGAGATGGCACTTGACATTACATTTAAATTCTTGGAGATTGTAGCTGTTAGGGAACCAAGTATACGGAAGGGAATTCCACAGGCGAGAAGTACAAGAAAACAAGCTTATAGAATAGAAGTTGTGGTTACATTTTATTGGTGTCACTTTAAAAGGGTGGAATCTAGTTGCTTGTCTATTAGCTCGAGTAAATTCATGCAAAGGGGACACTAGGAAGCTCACCGGAGCAAAATCCGTGAAAGTATTTGTAGATGAGACAGAGAGAAGCCACATTGCGTCGGTGAGAAAGTAACTGAAGTTGAGCTGTCAGGTTTGGATCGATTACGTTGCAGATTTTCAAATGTATTTTGTCAAGAACCCTGAGTTGAATAGCAAGAGCACCCGACCTGAACTGACAGCAGTATTCAATGCACGGGTGGATGGTAGATTTATATATGTGCATGATGGATTCAGACGAGAGAAAATTCCTGGACCTACACAGTGAACTGACGTTCCTAGCAGCAGATTTAGTTATGGATTTAATGTAGTCATTCCACTTGAGATCGGCTGAGAGAGTTAGGCCGAGGAGGTGTAGTGTTTTGCTTTCAGGGAGACGAGTTCATCCATACTGATGGGGGTAGGAGCGATTGTCTACGGTAGTTAAAGGATAGCAGCTTCGTCTTGGAAGCCTTAAAATTTGCGAGCAATATCTTACCCTAGTCTACCACAGATTGAAGGCCTTTTTCAAGATCAACAGAGAAGTTTGCTTTGTCAGCCTCGGAAAATTTATTATCGATGCGGGATTAAATGGTGTCGTCAGCGTAGATGCCTACTCGTGATCTGATTACATCAGGGAAATCGTGATCAATAATTCCTCTGACACAGAGAAACTACAATAGATATATTCAACATTCAGTGTGAATGAAGCCGAAAGAATGAGGGTCTTACTTGTAATATTTCACAGCGGAAAAAAGTTAGGTCGTTGGTGTCTCTTATATTTCTGGTGACACCATGTGGGTTCCTCTTTTCCCCCTAGCGCTGTGTAGTGTTTTTCTAAGGGTAGTTTAGATCTGGTGTAAGGTCGAAAGTATGAAGCACACAGTGAGGAACGAACTCTCTATTCAATGAGATAAGCTTGCTAACTATTACGTCAAGCTGAAGTTCCCAAACCTACCGCTGTATGTCTGTGACGTCTTTATTCCCTGCAGCCTACATAGCATGACAAAATTCTTATCATCACTTTTTGAAAGAACTAATAGAAAGGGGCGTAAGACAAGGATGTGTCTTTTCACCGGATCTATTCAACTTGTACAACGAGTCTGTGCTTAGGATACGAGATGTTATGCCAGGATTTGTCATCGGAGGCCACATTTTGAACAACATAAGTTATGCAAATGATAAAGTGCTGATAGTAGACCCGGAAAGGAAACTACAAGACCTCCTACAGAAGGTAGTTGAAGAGAGTGACAAAAAAAGGACTAGAAATAAACGGCAAGAAAACCGAATGCATGGTCATCATCAAAAAGAGCAGCCCAAAATACCAAATACAGGTGGGGGATACTAATATCAAGCCGGTACAAAAATTTAAATACCTGGGAAATGTTCTAACAGAAGACAGAAACTGTGACAAAGTGATCCGAAGGTAAATTGGTATGGCGAAAGAAGTGTTCCAGAAGCTGAATAGACTATTAAGAGACAGGAAAATTTCGCTAGAAACAAAGAAAAAAGTACTGGATTGCTATGTAATGTCAGTTTTTCAATATGGCAGTGAATGCTGGACAATATCATCGAAGATGAAAGAAACTTGAAACAATTGAAATGTGGTACTACAGAAGGATGCTGCGAATATCATGGATCGAGCATGTGAGCAATATTAACGTTTTGGAAATGATGGAAGCAAAAGAAAATTAATATTGAGCATCAGAAAGAGACAGCTGAAAAGATTAAGGAAAAACTTAGAAAAAATGAAATATGGTTCTACAGAAGGATGTTGCGAATATCATGGATCGAGCATGTGAGCAATTGGTTTGGGAAAGGATGGAAACGAAAAGGAAACTAATACTGAACATCAGGAAAAGACAAGTAAAGTTCATGGGACATGCAATGAGGAAGGAGGGCTTGGAGAACCTGATACTGATAGGCCAGATAGAGGAAAGAAGAGAGACAGGGAAAACAGTGAGTAATGTGCTTGACGAAGGTGGATGGCAAAACGGAGAAAGTGTGCTAAGAGCCATCATGGATAGGGAGACGTGAACAGCCATGATCGCCTATGTCCTGAAAGAACAAGGCTCATATAATAATAATAATAATAAGAAGAAGAAGAAGAAGAAGAAGAAGAAGAAGAATATTGCCGAGGAGAGAAGGTTGTTAAAATATTTGCGGTGTCACGGGAATACTGTCCTTTCGTATCACCCTATTTTGCAGATGTGCATTGTGGTGCAATGGATATCGGGAGAAATCGGAGAGCCGAGTTCGAATTCTAGTTGAATTTTTTGCATTCACTTACGCGCAAATACCCTTAGGAAAGGTAATAATCCATCTCTTTTCTCCAGTTATGGGTTAAATAACAAGAAAAATTGGGTCCTATAGCTTTAGCGCAGAAAGTAATGGCAACCTACTGAGGAATAATCTTCCCAGTCAATCATGTCTCTTTCGAGACATAATCGCAAAAAGCGTGTATCACGTATGGCACTTAACTGACTGAATATAATAGATGGAAACATATTTAAAGTTTCTATTGAGTATAAAGTGGGGGATCGGTTTTCTATCTTCATGAAGTAGTAAACTGATCCCCCACTAATTGCTACTTATTTATATAATAATATAATCCACCTTTTTTTCTTACAGCTATGGGTTGAATAGCAGAACAGATTAGGTTCTATAGATTTGGTTGGCAACCAGTCTACCAAAGAAAGCAATGGATAATCTTCTGCCCAGTCAGTCATGTCTCTTTCGAGACATGATCGCCCAAGCGTGTATCACGTATGGCACTTAACTGACTGAATATAATAGTTAGAAGAATAATCAAATTTTCAACAGGGCATAAAGTGGGGGATCTGTTTTCTATCTTCATGAAGTAGTAAACTGATCCCCCATTAATTGCTACTTATTTATATAATAATATAATCCACCTTTTTTCTTACAGCTATGGGTTGAATAGCAGAACAGATTAGGTTCTATAGATTTGGTTGGCAACCAGTCTACCGCAGAAAGCAATGGATAATCTTCTGCCCAGTCAGTCATGTCTCTTTCGATACATGATCGCTCGAAGCGTGTATCACGTATGGCACTTAACTGACTGAATATAATAGAAGAATAATCAAATTTTCAACAGGGCATAAAGTGGGGGATCTGTTTTCTATTGTCATGAAGTGGTAAACTGATCTCCCTCTAATTACTACTCATTAATATAATAATATAATCCACCTCATCTTCCTAGAGCTATGGGGTGAATAGCAGGACAGATTAGGTTCTATAGATTTGGTTGGCAACCAGTCTACCGCAGAAAGCAATGGATAATCTTCTGCCCAGTCAGTCATGTCTCTTTCGAGACATGATCGCTCGAAGCGTGTATCACGTATGACACTTAACTGATTGAAATTATGAAAATCTCTGTCTAAACACACACAAAATATGTGGTATAACAAATTGCATTTAATAGCAATGCAGTTTTTAATTTGCTTTCTTATATAGTTATTCTTAATCATGTGGATATGTAAAATACATTACGGCTGGTCTTGAATTTGAAATATTTAAGATTGTGGGGTCGGAGAAGCATCCTCTCAGAACTCTGTTCTACAAAACAGCGACTCTTGTTGTTTTCCTATATGAGTTGCCAACCAAGGCTAGAGAACAATATTTAGCTTACTAGAATTGGTCAATCAGCCATCTGCCACCGAACCCTACAAATTATCACTGTATTTGTATGTTGATAAGTGCCTATCTATGCAACTAGACCCGCTCCAGGTTTTCACTCATTGTGGCTTGATCCACTTCCAAATTCTGTTTGGATCTAATGCCCTCACTTTTCTAGCTAGGTTAGATAAGCTCCCACTCGGATATTTCTCTGAACTTATAACTTACGTGGGTTTGTTAATCCACGTCGTTGTATTTGGTGATGACATCGAACACAGTATATGAAGTCAATGTATCGGTCTGTTGATGATTGTGTATCAAAACAAATGGAGAGCTGCTGTCCGCTTTGGGGTTTTAACCATCTTCTTCATTTTTTTTTCTTCATCTATGTGCCATGTTCTTTCTGGACGTAGGCGATCACGGGTTTCCACATCTATCCATGGTGGCTCTAAGCACGCCTTCTTCTGTTACAACATGCAACCCACGTTCTGTCAACCACTAGCTCAATCACATACATCTAGATTATATATGCATAAAAACTAGGATGGATACAAAATGAGGGATCAGTTTATATATTGATAATAATATAGAATTGATCCCCCATTTTATACCAACATTATAGCTTCTCATAAGCCGTTGGCATATATATTCTTCTTCTATTTGACCTGTCTCCTCAGGACGTAGGTAATCATGGCTTTCCACGTCTCCCTATCCATGGTGGCTCTTAGCACGCTTTCTCCTGGTAAACCACGCAATTCTCGTTCCGTCATCCACCAGATCAGGTCGTTTAAATATGTTATCCGCTGCTTTCCCCTATCTCTTTTTCCCTCTATCTGGCCTGTTAGTAACAGGTTCTCCAAGTCCTCGTTCTTCATTGCATGTCCCAGAATCTTAAGCTGTCTTTTCCTGATGCTCAGTATTAATTTCCTTTTCGTCTCCATCATTTCCAAAACCTCATCATTGCTCACATGCTCGGTCCATTGATATCCGCAGCATCCTTTTGTAGAACCACATTTCAGCTGCTTCAAGTTTTTTCTTCATCTTCGAAGATATTGTCCAATATTCACTGCTATATTGAAGAACCGATATCATATAGCAATCCAGTACTCCTCTTTGATTCTAGTGAAATTGTCCTGTTTCTTAATACTTTACTCAACTTCTAGGATGCTTCCTTTGCCATGACAATTCGCCTTCGGATTTCAGTGTCGCACTTTCCGTCTTCTGTTAGAAAACTTCCTAGGTATTTAAATTTCTGTACCTGCTTGATTTTAAAGTCCCTGACCTGTAATTGCCATTTTCTGCTATTCTTTTGCTGATGACCATGCATTCGGTTTTCTTGCAGTTTATTTGTAGTCCTTTCTTGTAACTCTCTTCAGCTACGTGACGAAAATTCTATTGGGTTCTAATCCTTTCACTTGTCTGGCTAGCTTGGACCTGCTACAAGATAAACTCCTGCAAGGATACTTCTTTGGCTTATAGGAGCACTTCATCCTCTCGATCATATCAACAAGAATCATTATTTGCTTCTTTCTCTGACCGTGTGGCAAAAAAAATTGGTTTGCTTTCACACTTACATTGTAAGTACAATACAGTATTAGTCAGGTAGTCAGTTAAGTGCCGCACATGATATACGCTTGGGGCGATCATGTCTCGAAAGAAATATGACTGATTCGGCAGAAGATTATCCCGCAGTAGGTTGTCATTGCTTTCTTTGGTAGACTGGTTGCCAACCAAATCTATAGAACCTAATCTGTCGTGCTATTCAACACATAGCTGTAGGAAGAAGAGGTGGATCTTATTATTATATTAATAAGTGGGGGATTAGTTTACTACCTCATTACAATAGAAAACAGATCCCCCACTTTATACCCAGTTGAAGCTTTACTTATGTTTCCAACTATTATATTCAGTCAATTAAGTGCCATACGTGATAAACATTTTGGGCGACCATGTCTCTCAAAAGAGATATGACTGACTCGGCAGAAGATTATCCCGCAGTAGGTTGTCATTGCTTTCTTTGGTAGACTGGTTGCCAACCAAATCTATAGAACCTAATCTGTCGTGCTATTCAACACATAGCTGTAGGAAGAAGAGGTGGATCTTATTATTATATTAATAAGTGGGGGATTAGTTTACTACCTCATTACAATAGAAAACAGATCCCCCACTTTATACCCAGTAGAAGCTTTAATTATGCTTCCAACTATTATATTCAGTCAATTAAGTGCCATACGTGATAAACATTTTGGGCGACCATGTCTCTCAAAAGAGATATGACTGACTCGGCAGAAGATTATCCCGCAGTAGGTTGCCATTGCTTTCTTTGGTAGACTGGTTTCCAACCAAATCTATAGAACCTAATCTGTCCTGCTATTCAACACATAACTGTATGAAGAAGAGGTGGATCATATTATTATATTAATAAGTGGGGGATTAGTTTACTACCTCATTACAATAGAAAACCGATCCCCCAATTTATACCCAGTTGAAGCTTTAATTATGCTTCCAACTATTCATAAATGGGGGTTCAGTTTACTACCTCATGACAATAAAAAACAGATCCCCATGGTAGACTGGTTGTCAGCCAAGGCTAAAGAATCCCGTCTGTCCTGCGAGTTAACCCATAACTGGATGGAATAGACGGATTAATGCCTTTCCCAAGGGTATTTGTGCGTAAGTGAATGCCAGGAATTCAACTGGAATTCGAACTCGGCACCCCGATTTGTCGTTCCGAGTCGGTATCCACTGCGCCACAACGCAAAATTTAGTATAGTGGTCGGAATTACTACCAGCAAACGCTAACTAAAATCTGTCAATCCACGCCGATGTAGTTGACTTAGTCGCTTCTCCTCGGCCACTGCATATCAAGTCAATGTATATGTCTGTTAATGATTGCCTGTCTATTCAGCTGAAAATTTTCTACATCTCTTGTTATTTTTATTTATTTATTTATTTATTTATTTTTGTCATTCGGGTTTGCTTCTCAAGGCGACTATGGTTTTGCTGGCTTCTACCCATTGACATGTTTGGTTAGGTTGGACTGTCAAGAGATAAACACTCGCCAGTATTTATTTCATTTTCATAGGAGCACGCAGTCCATTAAACCATGTTAAATCCATTAACCACTATCTACTTCATCATTTTTCGTCGATATTTTACGGAAAATTGGATTTACTAGTCCTGCCGACCGTCAATAGCTTTTCACACCTCTAACGTAAGTACACTTCAGTACTAGTGGTCGGAGTTACTACTAGAAAAACGCTATATTCAGCTCCTTAGAATTGGTCGATTCATAACGTTGTAGCTGACCGTGTCGCTTATCATCAGCCATTGAAAACTGCATATGAAGCCAACGCATTAGTCTGTTGATGTTTGACTGTCTACCCAAGTGGTGAGCTGCTGACCGCTCCAGGTTTTTAGTCATCTTCTACGTGATTAAGATTCTGTCTGGTTCTAATCTATTTACTTGTCTGGCTAGATAAGCACCCGCCAGGAATACTTTTCTCGGTTCTGGGAGCACTTCAGCCTCTCTCAACCACCTGAAACGATTAATAAATTTCCTATTCCTTCTCTGTCACTTTGGTATGAAAGATTAAATTACTTTCATACAGACACTGTGAGTACAATTGAGTACTAGTAGTTGGGACTGCAACTAGCAAACGCAGTATTCAACTAAAATCAGTCGATCCCGAGAAATCAGAGAGTCCTGTTCGAATTCCAGTTGAATTCGTTGCATTCACTAATGAGCACATGCCCTTGGGAAAAGTATTAATCCGTCGCTTCTCCTTGTAGCTATGGTCTAAATAGCAGGACAGAGTGGGCTCTATAGCCTTGATTGGCAACCAGTCTACCGCAGAGTATAACAGTGATTGTTAAATTACCTCTGAAAGTAACACCACTGGGCAGCCACAGCTGCGGTATCGTGACAACGTAAGACCAGACATGAAGGCTGTGAGCATCAACATGGAGTCATGGAAGAGCATAGCAGTCAACCGGCTCAAATGGAAAGGAACCCTGTATGTATTGGATCTGATGAGCAGCTTTTTTCCAGCTGCGAAATACGTATTACTCATGAAATTGTAGAATATCTACTTTTTCTTATATATATATATATTGCAGTCCGCAGACAGCTCATCGGTTAGACTCCGATTGCTTTTTTACCCAGGATTGAAACCCGACCGAAATGGCGTCAGTCGGGGACTCTACCTCTGGGCTATGGGCGTTCGGTGGAAGTAGGCAGACTTTTTAGCGCATATCATTATACGCGCTCAGTAGCTAGATCGCTCTAATTCATTTCATTGAATGAGTGATGCGTACATGCCAGAGTAGCTACTGTTTATTAAAGTCTACTATTTTTCCAGTCTACTTTTTTTTTTTAACTTAGTTACCTTTCTCGCACGTTAAACGGAGACGAGCATAAAAACGATTGCAACACAGCTGAATACGACAGGAACAAACATGGCCGCCAGTTAGCGCATTTAACCTTAGAAATTGCCTCCAGCGGGCGCAGGACATCTTCCACTGAATACCAGTGTGATGAAAAGGACTGATATTGTCACTTGAACTGTGGCTTTACCCCTTACACCCGGTTTTACCGTCCGTTCTTTCCCATCGTCAGGGTGTGAGAGCGTAAATATTGTCATCCGCAGACAGATCTGTTTGCCGTATCACAGCTCATCAGTACGGTTAGACACCGATTGCTTTTAACCCAGGATTGACACCCGACCGAATCGTCAGTCGGCGATTTTACCTCTGAGCTATGGGTGCTCGGTAGAATGAGGCAGACTTTTTAGCGTGTATATTATCATTATACACCCCCAATAGATGAGAGTGTTCTAATTCATTGCTGAATGAACGATGCGTAGATACTAGAGTAGCTACTGTTTTTCAAAGTCTACCATTCTTCCAGAGTGCTCAATCAGGGTGTGAGAGCGTATATATATATATATATAGATAGATATAGATATATATATATTGTGTGTGTGTATTTGGGCAGCATTTTTTCATGAATACAGGTTTCTACAGCCATGTGCGACACAAAAAATGGACCTGTCTAATTTTCTCTGTATAACTCCACTCTGTTAAAAATAATTCAAATGTTCTATGTTCACTGAATATTAAATGTTCATCCTTTGATAATGGCTTATGTAAGCCGAAAGCTCAGACCTGATAAAAAAATCAACAATTATTGCGATTTCTTGTCGTCTTTCCATGACAACACTATCAAGTTAATCAGATCATACGAACGGATCTTACACAAAATAAATAGACAGAACTTGTCTATATTATTCAATGAAACCTGTATTAATATATATATATATATATATATATATATATATATATATATATATATATATATATATATAAATGCACAACGGTCCTTATTATAAGAGAGAGGATAATATTGAAGTAAAAATATTTTGAAATTATTATTTAAAGCTATTGTCATAGACCATCTGGTTTTTCGGGCAGTAGGAAATATCCTTATGGCCCGCATTAGATTTAGGGAAGAATTTTACGACCAGTCCGGATTTAGCAGCTGGTGTATAAATGACCGATATCTTGTTTATGACGTCTGAAAACGTAATAATTTTCTTTTAAAAAGCACTCGATGATGAAATAAATTCTTATATCAGGCTCTGATTGAGGAGTTACATTTGAAGAAAATTAAGAATAATATCCAGCACTAAGATGAAACCATAATGATTTTTGACACGTTTATATTTGCCTGTGAGCGTGCCAGGGGAAATCGACAGATATTGTTAATATTTTTTCTTACAAAATAAACAGCCCACATTCCATAAAATATCAGTCAACAAAGTAAACGGTATCTTCAAGTACATAAGATATATTATGTGCGCATATATAAATATATATAAATAGAGAGTAGAGAGTGTGTGTGTATGAGAGAGAGAGAGAAAGAGAGAGAGAAAGAGAATAACAGGAAGAAAGAGAAATTAAGAGAGACAGAGATTGAAAAAGAGAGAGATAAAGGTAAAGAGAGAGAAAGTGAGAAAGTAAAAGAAAGTGAGACAGAAGACATAGAGAAAAAGAAAGAGAGGAAGAGAATTAAAGATAAAGAGAGAGAAAGACAGAGAGAAAAACAGAGGGAGAATGAGAGAGAAAAAGAGTGTGCGATAGAATGACAGAAAGAAAAAGATAGAGAGAGAAAGAAAGAGAGAGAGGGAGAAAGAAAGAAAGAAAGAAAGAAAGAAAGAAAGAAAGAGCGAAAGAGATAGACAGAGTGAAAAAGAAAGCGAGAAAGATAATTAAACATGAAGAGAGAAAAAGAGAGGGATAGGGAGATAGAAAGAGATAGAAAGAATGAGAGAGAGAAAGAGAGAAAGTGTGTGAGACAGAAAGACAGAAAGAAAAAGATAGAGAGAAAAACAGAGAGAGAAAAAGAGAGAGAGAGAGAGAGGAAGCGAGATAAAGAGGGAGAAAGACAAAGAAAGACAGGATGAAAAAGAGAATGATAAAGAGAGGGGAAGAGAAAGATAGAGAGTAAAAGAGAGAGAGAGAGAGAGGAAGAGAGAAGGAGAAATAGAGAGAAACAACGTGTGTGAGAGAGACTTCTTTTTTTTTAACTTAGTTACCTTTCTCGCACGTTAAACGGAGACGAGCAGAAAAAACGATTGTGACTTCAAATTCGGGCCTAAAGAAACTCTGTCCCTATGGCCATCAGCCGAGGTCTAGCTAATAGATATCCATTTATATTGATATTAGACAGCGCGCCCGATCAGTTGCAACACAGCTGAATACGACAGGAACAAACATGGCCGCCAGTTAGCGCATTTAACCTTAGAAATTGCCTCCAGCGGGCGCAGGACATCTTCCACTGAATACCAGTGTGATGAAAAGGACTGATATTGTCACTTGAACTGTCGCTTAACCCCGTACACCCTGTTTTACCATCCGTTCCTTCCCATCGTCCATCTGTCCATTCCTTCAAACATTTTCGATTCCTGTATATAGCATTTCCTTGTTTATGTCCATTTTTAATGGAATTTGTGAGACATACGCACGTACAAGCATCCACACATACACAAACACGCACACATACACACACACACACACACACACACACACATATATATACATATATATATATATATATATATATATATATATATTTTAATTCAGATACTTCAATCCAAGGGGAAAAAGCAGGAAGGTAAATTCCAAAAACCCGATCCTAATTAATATTCAATATTTTATTTTAATATTAAAAAATGATACAGGAAGAGAGCTCCATGTAATAAAATATTACAGAGCAAATATAAATTAAAAAAGGATTAATTCAATGATGTTGAATGGCCATTTCGATATGAAGATCCCCATATATATATATATATATATATATATATGTGTGTGTGTGTGTGTGTGTGTGTGTGTGTGTGTGTAAACGACAATAAGAACACTGTAATAGTTGCCAACGCGTTTAATCCAATGTGGACTTTTTCAAGGCAAGAACGAAATGAATTTATTTAACAAAGTAACTAATCCTTCTTATTCTTCTTCTTCTTCTTCTTCTTCTTCTTCTTCTTTGTGCCTTGTCCTTTCAAGACGTAGGCGATCATGGCCTTCCACGTCCACGTCCACCTATTCCTGGTGTCTCTGAGCACACTTTCTCCTGTGACACCACGCGACCCCCATTCTATCATCCGCATGCTCAGGTCCTTCAAATATATTATCCGCTGCTTTCCTCTGTTTCTTTTCCCCTCTATCGGGTCTGTTAGTATCAGGTTCTCCAAGCCCTCCTTCCTCATTGCATGTCCAGTGAACTTTAGCTATTTCTTTCTGATTCTCAATATTAATTTTCTTTTTGTTTCCATCCTTTCCAAAAACCTCATCATTGCTCACATCCATGATATCCGCAGCATCCTTTTGTAGAACCACATTTTAGATGCTTCAAGTTTTTTCTTCATATTTGATGATATTGTCCAGCATTCACTGCCATATTGAAGAACTGACATCACATAGTAATGTAGTACTCTCTTCTTGGTTTCTAATGAAAGTTTCCTGCCTCTTAATACTTTACTCAGCTTCTGAACGCGTCCTTCGCCATGCCAATTCGCCATCGGATTTCTATGTTGCACTTCCCGTCCCCTGTTAGAACATTTCCCAGGTATTTAAATTTTTGTACTTGCTTAATTTTAGTATCTCCCAACTGTATTTGTCATTTTGGGGTGCTTTTTTTTTTTTGCTGATGACTACGCATTCGGTTACCTTGAAGTTATTTGTAGTCCTTTTTTGTCACTCTCTTAAGCTATAGAGAACGCTATTTTCAACTGTTAACTGAAAATTACGTCAATTACGGTCACGTGTGGAGATATTATTTTTATTTCTGTGTTAACGGATTCAACCATTTCCTTTTGATTTCTTGTACGTTTGTTTGGGAGGATAGTAATTATGTTAAGGAAGCTGCAATAGGGAAAAGGCCTGGGTGTAGATTGGGTAATATTCAATGGGGGCACTCATGAGGATTTTCCTTCTAAGTAAGTTTTTTTTTTATGAGTGTAGCATTTATGAGCACAAAAGAGACCTCACAAATAACAACTTAGTTAATGCACTAGTCATACATAGAAATAAATTCAACCACAACTTTTAATTTAAAAATGCTCTGGCAGATTTTTCATACACTAGCAGTATAGTCTGGCATTGTTCGGTGTAATGAAAGCTTTAAAACTAATCCATGCTCCTGGAGCTCAGACTCTTTGGACGTTGGCACGAAAGACTAAAAAGCAATAGTTGTTTCCAGTTAAAGCGAAACCGTAGACTGAAATAAAAATGAATGGATGTAAATCAAATTTTGATTTTCTTGGTATCGATATCAAATAAGTTTTTTCGTCGTAAACTGAATTTTGAAGGCTAAATAAGTCCTCTGAGTAAATGGTATCATAGCTGAGACTAAGAACTACAATTATACCTACTTAGAGCCAAACCCGAAGCAAAAACTAAAATAAAAGGGCTGAAAAAATACAGACATACAGGCAGATAAAGAGACGCACACACAAACATCTTGCCGGTTATCTATATATATTATCGATTTTCTGCACTATTGTAAGAACTGCAACCTTGAAACTTCTGAATATCGTTTCTTATGTCGTTGTCTATGTGTGTTTCAAATTTGATTAAAATCGGACCACTCCTTTTATAAACCGATTTTTTCGATTATCGATTTTCGATATTTATCTGGGTTACCTTGACACAAAACCTAGCTAAGAACACTCGCAGACGCTTATAGTACAACTGTGTAGTTTTCAAGAAAATCGGTTCAGCCGTTTCGGAGTCTATAGGTAACGGACACACACAGACACATACACACAAAGTTCCATTTATAAATACGTTTATATATATATATATATATATATATATATATATATATAAATGCCTGATAGGTTTGCCTTTTCCCTTATTTTTTTTATTTTTTATTTTTTTTGTCGTTAGTAGGTTTATGTTTCTGTCTTCACTAAGTTGGCGATTTTTATTTTTTATTTTAATGTTTACATGTTTCTTAATAAAAGTTCCCCCCTATTTGTGTTTGGTGTCTGCTTTTTTTTGGTGGGGTGTATTGAGTTTCCTTTATTTTGTCGTTGATATTTTCCTCTTTAGCCAGCGTTCCCTGAAGATCCGTTTAGATGAAACCTTGGTAGGTTTGTTGGCTCACTAGGTTAATTTATTTATTCTGCTCTACTTAAGTATTGAGCATTTTTTTGTTAATTGATTACTCGTCTCGGGTTTTTTCTTTGGGCTACGTACTGGCTCGGTCCAAATCGCTTTGGCTGATGTTCATGTGCCTAGCTCTTTCTTTTTTACAACCATATTTCCTTCCGCATATATACGCGCAGTGTTTTTCGAAGTGGGTATTGTGTTGTTAAGTTTGCATTTATATATATATATATATATATATATATATATATATATATATATATAGTACTGTGCAAAAGTATTAGGACAAGAACTATTTTATCTTTTGATATTGACAGGTAATAAACAATTTAATTACAGTAATTTTATTTGATTTACTCAACAAAAAATTAACTTTAACAAAAAAATAATTGTTACAAAATAAAATTTAATATTTAGTATAATAGCCTTTTGCTTTGATCATAGCCTTCATTCTGTCAGGCATCGACATCACAAACTTCTTCAATGAATCTAATGGTATCTCCTGCCAAGCAGTTTGTATTTGTTCCCAAAGTGTGTCTTGCGAAGTATCATTAAATTTATCAATTTTTTATCCAAAATATCTCATAGATGTTCAATAGAGTAGTTTCAAAATAACTTGTTTAATAGAAAATAGGGAAAATTAAATATAACTTTTTTTTAATACATTTCTTTACACCTAGTTTTAAATAATCAATATTTATTAGCATTTCACTTGGCTTTTCACCCTGTATTTGAATTTCAGAAAGGTTTTTAGGAAAAATCACCCCTGTCCAAATACTTTTGCACGCTACCGGTAGTGTGCAAAAGTGTTAGGACAGGGGTGATTTTAAACTTTATTTTCATGCCTCATAAAAGATAAAATAGTTCTTGTCATAATACTTTTGCCCAGTACTATATATATATATATATATATATATATATATATGATTATCTAAACATATATAGTTAAATGATTATCTAAACATGTATAGTAAATATAACAGACAATGAATATCTATAATGTTTAATCATGAGCCGTTCTATACATCGCATTTTGGCTTTAATTTCTGGTCAAAGTAATGACAAAAATTGTCCAACATTTAAATAATGTTTTAATACGCGGTTTCTAAGCTATTCACAAGAAAAGATGACATTTTCCTGTGTTGACATAAAACATTGCTATGTAACGATAACAGTCACTGAATTGCAAACAGTTCGTAAATTAGAAATGCGTTGTATGACGTCATTGAACCTCAATACTAATATACGAAATGCGTCTGCTATTCACTGACTTTTATCGTTGCATAGCAACCTTTTATGTCAACACAAGAAAATGTAATTTTTGATGTTAGATATCTTTATGTTAACGTCCCTACAACCACTCTGAAGATGGCTAAGTTGAGCCGAAAAATTAGAAATGTTGGACAATTGTCTTCATTTTCACCAGAAATTTAATTTCGAAATACGATGTTTAGAACGGCTCATGATTAAACATAATAGACATACAATGCTTGGAGTATATATATATATATATATAAAGAGAGAGAGAGAGAGAGAGAGAGAGAGAGAGAGAGAGAGAGAGAAAGAGATAGAAAGAATTTACTTAAAAAGGTTAACACACCCTATGTGTGTGTGGGGGTGTATATATGACTATATTTGAAATTATTTGGTTGAACATTATTTTTGATCGATACTCGTATTTCAATAGATATTCTGTTTTTAATGAAACAGTATTATATATTTATTTTACCTGACTGATTATTTACGATTAATTTTTTTTACGAAAATATGTCACATAGGGGAAGCCACCAATTTATCTATATATATATATGTATATATATATATATATATATATATATATATATATAAATTGGAGTAGATAGACTAAACTATCGCCCGGTTCACACTCCACCCACATCTATTGAACAGGTGAAGAGGCTCATCCCTTGTTTCCTGTTTAGGATGCGGTTTCCGGTTTTCTCTTTTCTAATCTTCTCACTCTTATGTAGCCCCCTGCACATCAGTGGCATTACCGCCTTGCTTGGCGTGATATGATTATATATATATATATATATATATATATATATATATATAAATTCAGATAAAACTTAGTGGGGAAATAGCCATTTTCAACATGTCACTTTAAGGCATGCATTATTTGACCTCTTCTAAACAGAGAATGAAGAAAATTCTAAGTCCAGAGGTTAGTTTAGATAAAGGATGGGGTTGGAACGTATTGGTTTTTCTTTGGATTGGTCTGGGGGACGGGGTCAGTAGTAATTCTTCCTTAGTAATGGAAGGCATGTGGCCTGTCACTAGGGTTAGCAGGGTAAGTGGTGTGAAGTTGACTGCAAGGTCAATGTTTAAATATTTTTGCAATTTTTTTATCGGGACTAACTTTGGAAATAGGATAATCATTGTAATTGATATTTCTAATTATATATATATATATACCCACACAGTATATATATATATATATATATATATATATATATACCCACACAGTACCTTTGAATTTTGAAAATTTTCTCTAATTTATATTGGCTCTGTATTCTTAATACATTGAGCTCTCTGCCTGCATCGCTTTTTAATGTTAGAATTTTTTAAATATTAATTAGGATCAGGTTCTTGGAATTTACCTTCCTACTCTTCCACTTTGGATTAAAGAAAAACAAAAAAAATATTTTGCTCCCACACCTTCGGTGGTTGAGCTCTCTTGGTTCATTCCCGGATCTTTCAACTATTCATTCTGCTGTTCCAAAATGGAGAAGTTTACTCCGGATTATTCCTTGAAAAATATTCCTTACCCAAACACTCACTCTTTTCTCCTTCACCTCACCGAAAAAATTGAAAACTTCATAAGGAGTCTTCGATAGAAGGCACACTCTTTTCTCCGCTCTACAGACTCTGCACATCATTCCACGGATTCCTTTAACCTGAGGACCCATCGCACCCCCCCGTATGCAAATTTCTGAACTCTTTCGAGAAGGACCTTTTCGACCTGATCCCCAAAATCAAATTCTGTGGGGCTTCAAATAAATTCTCGAACTTACTAAACTCAGACATTAGAAACCTGAAAAAATCTAAGCACCTGTGGGTAAAATCCGACAAATCTAACAACATCTATAAATGTGATCCCTTAAATTACATAAGTGTCCTTAAAAATAACCTAACTAGTAATTACAAAGTAGACAGAAGGAACCTAGCATTATCTGAAATTAATACAGACACAGCCAAATTCACCAAAGAATTAAATGTTAGTAACAAAATTGGCAAAATCGCCACTAAAGAAGCTTACGTTTTATTCAAGGACCACAAACCAAATTTCCAAAACAAATTACAAACCAGGCTAATTAATCCTACAAAAAGTGACTTGGGCATAATTTCCAGGGAAATTCTAAAAAACCCAATAGAGAAGCTACTATTGAATCTAGAACCAAACCTTTGGAAAAGTTCGTCAGATACGATAGACTGGTTTAACAACATCAAAAACAAATCTAAATCCACCTTCCTTAAATTCGATATTGTCGATTTCTATTCCTCTATATCAAGTGAGCTTCTTGAGAGTTGTTTAAGATTTGCTAAAAATTATGTGAACATTTCGGATAGGAACTACGAAATTATCTTTGCGGCCAGAAAATCCATTCTCACCTTTGATGATTCCACATGGACAAAGGGGCCAAGGGAGGTTTTTGACGTCCCTATGGGAGCATATGATTCAGCCCAGGTGGCAACACGGAAAGTCTATAGACATAACAACAATCGACAACAGACGTAAAGTTATGTGGAAAGCCACATTCGCATCAAGAAAAATTGTAAGTCACGTTTAACTTCTTTTTATTCTGTTGGAAAAATTGTATTGTGAAATTTGTGACCCTCCCCTCTGTGAAAGAAAATTTTTTGACGTTAAGTTATTCGCTGTAAAAAGATAAAAAAAAACATAATGGAACAATTTCAAAATACCATACTTGAACTGATCAAATATCAAACACAACAACAATTGGAATTACAGGAAAAATTACAAAAATGCAAATTGAAAATGAGAAAAAAAACAACAGCAAAAATTACAGGAAATGCAAATTGAAAATGAAAAAAGACAAATTGAGAATGATAAAAAACAACAAAAATTTCAAGAAATGCAACTTGAAAATGATATAAGACAACAAAAATTTCAGGAGGAAAACGCTAGGAAACATGTAGAGATGCAGGAACTTTTGCATAAAATAATTATCGAGAAAAATAAAAGCACGGATGATAACACGTTCTCACAAAATACAATATGGACTACGATTGAAAATTTCACTTATAATCCCGACGATGATAGTACGTTTGAGAGATACTATCATAGATACCAAGATTTTTACGAAATAGATTGCAAATCTTGTCCGAATGAGAAAAAATTAGACTTCTCTTAAGGAAATTAGGGACATATGAACACAATAAATTCACAGATTTCATCTTGCCAAGGAAAACAAGAGACTTGGATTTCGATGAAGCAATAAGTCTGGTTTTTTTTTTTGGTTTTTTTTATAAGCGTTTCACCCCGAGCAAGGCATGTCACTGCCACTACTACGCAGTGGGCTACATAGTGTGGAGAAAGGATGATTAAATATTAGAAATGTCAGATGGTGGGTGATAGGCGGGTAAGGATACCGAGAATGAGGGTTGGGTAGATGAGAGTGTTCTGAGAATAATTGGGAGTTAGTGTGATAGGAGGTGTCTATTGACCCTACATATAAACACCTGGAGATTGTAGCTGTCGGGAAAGCAGACTTGTGGAAGGGAGTTCCACAGGCGGTAAGCGCGAGAAAAGAAGCTGTTGGAGTAGAAATTACGGTTGAAAGAATTGTTTAGTCCGAGATGATTTCAGATTAGCAGAACTGACGGCAGATAACTTTAAATGTCTAGTGTTTGTGCTTGGTTTAGTATCTGACAAAGACTCAGATATGAGAAGAAGGATACTGACAAAACTGGAGAATGAGCAAAGAATTACGTTACAAAACCTGGCGGACTATTGCCAACAGTGTGTTAGTATTAAGGAGGGTGCAAAGAAAATTCAGGAAACCGCTATAGCAAGCATAAAAAAGTCACTAGAAGGACACGTGTTCGGTTTCGATCACCGAGACCCAAGTATCATTCACCAACGACAAGTGGGAGGAAGTATTAACCCCCCCCCAAAAAAAAAACCTTGTTATGATTGTGGCGAACGTCATTGAAGAAGTGACTGTCCATTCAAAAATAAAACGTGTAGGAACTGCAATAGACGAGGTCATATAAAGTCTAAATGCAGATTAAAAAGTAAAAGTCACGTAAAAATTACAAGATCAGAAGAACAGAACCAGAACATGAGAAAATATTTGCAAGTAGAAATATTAAATCAACCAATTAACATGCAGCTAGATTCTGGATCTGATATTTCGATTATAAACTATAAAACGTGGAAGAAATTGAACAAACCAACTTCATTGAAAGCAAATAAGGTTGCCAGAACTGTCACAGGGAAAAGAATTAAGTTTGAAGGAGAACTAATTTTAAATGTTAAGTTCAAACGAAAAGAGTGAAAATGTTTATAATGAAAGGTACGAATAATCTATTCGGGACAGACTGGATAAACGAATTCGACTTATGGGATTTACCTATAAGCGCATATTGCAGAAATATTAGTGAAACGACTGACGAGATTAAAAAATTAAAAACTGAGATAAAAAAAGCTTTCCCTGAAGTATTTTCAGAAGGTCTAGGGAGATGCACCAAAACGGTAACAAAAATCCAATTAAAGAAGGACATGCAACCAGTTTTCAAAAAGAAGAGAAATACGCCTAACGCGGCGATGGAAAAAATTGATGCGGAAAGACTGACAAAATTAGGTGTGATTTCGAAAACCGAATATAGTGACTGGGCCGCGCCTGCAGTTTATGTAAAAAAGAAATCGGGTGACATTCGCATTTGCGCTGACATTTTAACAGGGTTAAATAACGCCATACAGGACTTCCATTATCCTTTACCTAGCCCTGATGAATTATTCGCTGAGTTAAATGGCAGTAACTATTTCACTAAAATAGATCTCAGTGAGGCATACCTACAAATACTGGTCGATGACGAAACTTCGAAATTACTATGTATAAATACGCATAGAGGACTATACAAATACGAACGGTTACCTTTCGGTGTAAAAACGGCACCAGCAATATTTCACAAATTATGGATAAAATGCTGGCGGATCTTGACTTCGCTACCGCATATCTCGACGACATTTTAATTAAGAGTGAAATGGTCGAGGAGCACACAATACATACTCAGGAAATGTTCGAGGGGATAAGAAAGTATGAGTTCAAAGTGAAGGAAGGAAAATGTGATTTCTTGCTAGAAGAGATCAGATACCTAGGACACATATTTAATAAGGATGGGAGAAAACCAGACCCGAACCGTTCCTCTGCAATCCGGAACATGTCTGAGCCTAAAAACATTAAGACACTTCAGAGCTTCTTAGGTTTGGTAAGTTATTACCAAGCATTTATTCCAAACTTGCACAATTTGCGACCGACCCTAAATGAACTACTGCAAAAAGATAAAACTTGGCATTGGTCTAATGAGTGTAAGAAAGCTTTCGAAGAAATAAAAGATAGACTAACATCAGATCTATTCCTCGCACATTATAATCCCAAGCTAGAAATAGTGATAGCTTGCGACGCCAGTGAATATGGGATTGGCGCATGCATCTTACATAAGTGCGAGGACGGCGCGATGAAACCGATCGCACACGCGAGTATATCGTTACTACCAGCAGAACGCAGCTACTCACAGATAGAAAAAGAAGCGCTAGCGATAATTTTTCTGTAACTAAATTCCATAGGTACATCAATGGAAGATTTTTCACATTACAAACGGACCCTAAACAGTTATTAACCATCTTTGGTTCCAAGAAGGGACTCCCTACTTACACGACAAATCGATTATTAAGATGGGGAACAATACTGCTGAATTATAACTTTAAATTACAACACTTACCATCGAGCAAAATTGGACATGCGGATGGCCTATCTAGGCTAATTCCAAAAGCAGATGAACTATTGGAAGATACTGTAATCGCAGCACTGAGAGCAGAAGTGGAAGTAATGAATATGCCGAATGACACTATTAGAGAATTGCCAGTTTCTTTAGTAGAAATAAAGAAAGAAGCTGAGAAAGACCAATTCATCAAAGACACAAAAATAAAATTAGCCGATAAGGACCACCGGATTTCGGAGATATTTTCATTATGTGATAATGTAGTGTTGTATAGCGAAAGAGTAGTAATCCCAAAAGCTTTGCAGAAGAGGATTCTGAGAGATTTTCAGAAACCCGGGGAGTAAATCGTATGAAAAGTCTTATGCGATCTTACGTGTACTGGCCGGGTATGGACGCGGATATCGCGACTATGGTTAGTAGATGTAAAGGGTGCGCTCTTGCAGCAAAGGCGCCACAGATATTGAAGAAACCATGGCCAAGAACAGACAGACCCTGGTCAAGGGTACATGTGGATTTTGCAAGACCAATCGACAACTTATATTATCTGATAATAATAGATAGCTACAGTAAGTGGCCGGAAGTATTTCAAATGAAGAGACCAACAGCGGGAAATACAATTAATAGATTGCACGAATTATTCGCAAGATTCGGAGTCGTGGACACGTTAGTAAGTGATAACGGAACGCAATTCACTTCGAAAGAATTCAAGGAGTTTTATGAAACGTTTCAGATAGAACATATAAAAACTCCACCGTACCATCCGCGTAGAAACGGATTGGCTGAAAGATTTGTCGACACCTTAAAAAGGGCATTAAAAAGGCGTCAGGGACACCTACTAAGAAGGCATTGCAATTATTCGTACAAGTTTATACGATAACCCCTAATAAAGCTGCGCCTTCAACACTGTCACCTGCAGAATTGATGTTCGTGATAAAGGTGCGATCGGTGTTTGATTAATTAATTCCAAGAGAAAAAGCACTTACACCCACAACTCAACCTCCAAAAAGGAAGTTCAACAAAAATGAAAAAGTTTATTTCAAAAGTTACAAAAATAATAATGCCTCCTGGTTTCCTCGAATAATAAAGGAACGTATCGGAAACATGTTATATATGATTAAAGGCAAAGAATTTATCCACAGACGACACGTAAATCAGATAAGAAAAAGATTAGCTGAAGAAGCTATAGACATGTTGAAATTTTATTTGTCCGTTCGTTTGGTCGTTTTTT
>JBBBDQ010002125.1:3017500-3085000 GCA_037127315.1 Ascarosepion bandense | reverse complement strand
TATATATCTCTATATATATACGTGTTTATATATATATATATATATATATATATATATATATATATATATATATATAAACTTAGATCAGCTTGTTTATATCACGCCCTCTCTCTTTATTTATATATATATTAATATTTTCTATCTACTTATGTATCTTTCCTTAATTCATATCTATCTTAGTGTGTTCGTATCCATGTATTTAGCTATAAATATATGACAATACAATATATATATATATATATATATATATATATATATATATATATATATATATATATGCGTGTGTGCGTGTTTGTACATAAGAATTTCCATCTGTATTTTTATACATAAGTAGTGAAGTAATCGTTCTACGTATCGTGGTTAATCGAAATAAGTGGTACGTAATTTGTGACATTTTAAAATTTCTTACAAAAATCACCCCCTAACCAACTGCACGCCTTTTTTTTATCCTCATATAATCTGTCTGCTTGTTGATGTGGTTGCTATATTCTCCTATGCTAGGAACATGACTAAAACCTTCAATAAACAAACAGAAAACAGGCTAAATAATAAAAGCAGAACAAACAATGAATGCAAATGTAGCAGACATGACTAGTGGATAATAACATATGCACCGGAAGTTAGCGACATAAAAGATTTACAAAGGAAACCAGCAAGCGGAAGCGAAATATTCCATTTTGACAATGCTTTATTTATGTCAACGCGACAGACGCCGGTTTCTGTCGCCGAATTCACAAAAGCATTATAAATAAAGACGTCGTTGTCAACCTGCTTGGTGTTTCTGCGGTAAGAGAAGAACTTCTATGCACATATGTGGCGGACATATTGACACTTTACACTTAAGTGTCAGCATGTATCGGTACATGTTTATTCATGAGCTAAACGCTTCTGAAGACGAATTTATTCCAACAGATTTTGGTCTGTGTGTTGGTAACAATAGAATGAAAGCAATCGACTGAGACTGACTATTAGCAGAAATGAGAAATATCCGTCTATACGAGCATGATTTCATTTAGCTACATATCAACGTCTATGTGTTATTTAATACCGAAATCTAAATATTTTTAACACAATTTTATGCTTCAATTAAAAATATAGGCGGACCTAAAAAAGACTACCACCACCTTTAAATTTGTTGTTTTTCATTTTTTTTTATTACATAAAGTTTCCGATTATCAAAAAAAAAAATGGAAGAATGTCAATATTTAAACAATTTTAGGTGGGATTCAATTTCTCATACAACGTTATAGTAAATCGATCCTTCATTTTGGAGCCACTCGCGTTGAAGTCGCTTTGTTTTTTGTTTTTTTTTAGACGAGCTTTTGCTCTTGTTTTTATCTTTTTCAAGTTTTTCTTTTAGTTCTTCCTAGGAAACTCCAAGAATGGCTTTATTCAAACATTTCGAAAAGTATTCAGTAGTTGAATATGCGCAACCAAACATTAATTTGCACAGGATCGATTTACTATAAGGTTGTATAAAAATTGAGCTCCCCACCACTAAAATTGTTTAAATGTTGAAATTTTTACAATTTTTTTTTTTGTCAGTCGGAAAGTTTAGAGTGTAATTTATGATATTGCATTGAAAAAAGTAAAAAGAAAAAAATGAAAAACAACAAATTTAAAGGTGGTGCTTGAACATAATTGTATACCTTCAACTACAGATAAAATTTATTGTTAGTAATGTTACTATGATTATGTATTCTTTGTAAATTTTTATATAAAAAGTATTGCTGGTATTTTTACGATAAAACTTTATTTTGGTCCTGGGTATGACGCTAAACAGCATCCGGCAGCAAGGCCTCTGATTGATAGGTTGTGAGAAGCATGGAACCACCTCTTAATTGCTGCTGTTCCCAGGTTCACCCTGACCCGGAGTGATAGAACCTGTTAGGGTCCTAGCTATGGGTAAATAGTTAACCCCACAAACTGGAGTCAAAACACTGTAAAAGACTTTTATAGAAATATATTTTATTTTATTTTATAGAAATATATACTTAAAAATAGAATGTTATAGAAAAATATACATTTTTGAAAGAAAAATATTACCAGCAATACTTTTCTGAAGGAAAAAATTATTACCATAGCAAATTTTGGAAAGAAAAAATTATTACCAACCATACATTTTTGTATACAAATCTAGAAGACATCTTCAGTTTTCTAAAATAAAAAAAAATTGATAAATTAATTTTAATTATATTTAAATTAAAAAAAAGGAGGGTTTCGTCAATGATTTAAATTCTCCACCACAAAATAAACAATAAAAGTACCAATCGGTGGAGGTGGGTAATTCTTAACGCCGGCACAACAGTGACAGTGAAATGCCTTGCTTGGGGTGAAATGATTAAAAAATAAAAAAAAATTTTAAAAAAAAATAAAGCGAAAAACAAATGAATAAATAAAACAAAAAACAAATTAATGCATACCACTTTAGATGATAACTTGGAAAAAGAAATTCACTAATCATAAGGACATTTCACATATTGAAGAGCAGACATCACGTAGCAATTCAGTCCCCTCAATTTTCCTGTCTCAGTACTCTACCCAGCTTTTAAATTGCATCCTTGGCCATACCAATTCGCATTTGGATCTTAGTGTTGCACTATCCATCTTATGTTAGAACACTTTCCGGATATTTAAATTTCTTTACTTGCTTGGTTTTAGTGTTCCCAGACTGTAGTTGGTATTTTAGGCTTATCTTTTTAATTCATGCCCATGCATTCAGTTTTCTTGCAGTTTTTTTTTGTAGTCCTTTCTTTCCGCTCTCTAGATTGCAAAAAAAATATTTCCAAAAATAATTTCAGAAGATTTCAAAACTGATGAAAAGCGTCACAAAACCATTTCTTAATTTGGCCTTAAAATTCCTTCAATATTGTTCTTGATATATATATATATATATATATATATATATATATATATATAAAATAAAATAAATTTTCAAAATTTATTTTATTTTATATTAGCTCTGTAATTTTAATTACACTGAGCTCTCCTCTTGTATCATTTTTTAATATTAATTAGGATCAGGTTTTTGGGATTTACCTTACTACTTTTACGTTTGGATTAAGTAATCTAATAATAATAATAATAATAATAATAATAATAATAATAATAATATATATATATATATATATATATATATATATATATATATATATATATACAGTACTGTGCAAAAGTATTAGGACAAGAACTATTTTATCTTTTATGAGGCATATTGACAGAAAATAATTAAAGTATTTTTATTTAATTTACTCAACAAATGCTTTAACAAGAAAAATACTTGTTACAAAATAAATTTAACATTTAGTTTAATAGCGTTTTGCTTTGATCACAGCATTCATTCTGTCAGGCATTCTTACAAAGGTTTGGCTTTTCACCCTGTATTTGAATTTCAGTGAGGCTTTTTAAGAAAATCATCCCTGTCCTAATACGTTTGCACACTACCGGTGCAAAATTGTAAGGACAGGTGTGATTTTAAACTTGATTTTGATGCCTTATAAAAGATAAATAGTTCTTATCCTAATACTTTTGCACAGTACTGTATATATATATATATATATATATATATATATATATATATATATAAATAAATTCAACATATCATTTAGATTGGTTATAAATTATAAGTCATTTCCATGAGCTAAATTGGCTCATTTCATGAAAGCAGACTATATTCATTCCATTCGGTATAAATATTTTCCCGAAAAAAAACATTTATTTAAAGTGAAATTGAACATTAGTAACATGATTTAAAAACAGTAACCGTAGCATTATTTTAGTTGGGGATCTCTAGACCGGTGAAAAAAAAGCTGAATAGTAACCATAACTTATTATACGCCCACACACAACCACATACATACATCCATACGTGTAGCCCTACATATTAACACAATCACGTGTACTTATTTATATTCATATACACACATCTCTATAGTTCCAAATATGTATATTGTTGTATCGTGGAAGGAATGACAATACCCAGATATAAGTAAGTAATACGTTTATTCTCGCTAAATACAGTAGTACACGTCCATGTAGGGTGGCCACAACTAGTGAACTAAGTAGACAACAACCGTGCTAGCCGTCAGCTGCCGACTCCACTGTCGCTATTTGATATCAGTCCTTTATGTTACGTGATCGAGCTACCTCACAACATATATATTTGGAATAACCCCTATTTCTGTTTTAAATATATATATATATATATATATATATATATATATATATATATATATATATCAGCATGCAGTGTGGACATAGAAGAATCCAAATACAGTGGGAGGATAACTCTCTAAGAGAGCTCTAAACATATATGCATATAAATACATATAGAGCAAATATAAGAAAAATTAAGGCAGACACGTTCTTTCATGGTGAATCGGAAGTTTAGGTCTATTTCAGGCGAACCATCATCAGCTTCCGTTTTTATTTAACAAAAGATTTTACACGAATCGTTGTTAAATAAAGACGGAAGCTGACGATGGTTAGCCTGAAATAGGCCTATACTTCCGATTCCCCATGAAATAACGTGTCTGTCTTAATTTTTCTTACATATATATATATATATATATATACCCGAGTGAATAAGGAACGCAGAAATACTTACATCGTCCAAAACATTAATTTAAAGCAGTGCTCGATATATAATAAAGAGCTGTGAATATTTATTATAAGTTATATGATAAATTATATATATATATATATATATATATATATATATATATATATATATATTAATTATACTTGTAATACCAATAACACCAGAACTAATTCTGTCAAGATTATCAATAATTAAACTACAACTAAGAACGTCTTGATACCCACCGGGAACTAACCCAGAGGGAAAAGAGGAGGAAGAAAAAAAGAAACAAACGAAATACTTGAACAAAAATCAAGCATTCGTGAGAAAGAAAAAAACCGTTAAGCGAAACAGTGGTAGGTTATTGGCTCACTTAGATTTTCGATTTCGATATATATATATGTATATATATATTTCGATATATATATATATATATATATATATATATATATATATATAACCAATGTCTCATCAGGTAGTTAATAATGATGGTACCTTCATCATAACTACCTGATGCGGCATTGTTTTTTCAATGTCGAAACAAAATGTACAATTTTGTAGTAGATTGTATTGTAGATTGTAACTTGTACATGTTCTAAACTATAATTTATGATAAATATTCTTTGGTTCATTTTTATATTGAGCACTGTTTTAAATTCATGTTTTGAGCGTTGCAAATATTTTTCCGTTCCTTATTCATTTGCATATATATATATATATATATATACATCGTCCACATAGATCAGTTTTAATATTAATTTAATAAATATTAATTAGGGTCGGTTCTTTGGGATTTACCTTCCTGCTTTTCCTTTTGGATTAAAGTTTTATATATATATATATATATATATATATATATATATATATATATATACTATCGGTCATAATTATAACTTTGCCAACCAAATCTATAGAACCCAATCTGTCCTGTTATTCAACCAATAACAAAGGGAAGAAACGGATTAATACATTTCCCAAGGGTATTTGTGCGTAAGTGAATGCAAGGAATACGACTGGAATTCGAACTCGACTCCCCGATTTTTCTTTCCGAGTTGATATTCACTGCCCTACAACTTCATTTTAACAAAATTTTCAAAATGGACACTCTACATATACTTTTATATTAATTGCTCTGATGAGATTTCGTCTTTGGCTGCATGAAATTAAGTGTGCTACTAAAATGGCACGTGGCTATGATTGTTTTACTGTTGAACTAGCTATTCTAAGTGTTTCTTTCCTTGTACTTCACAACTTCTGATGACTTGCCACCCTGCTAATTAAGATTTTCCAACGTCAATCGCCATTTTCTCTTTTTGTGAGCCTTGTTCTTTTATTGTCCTCTTATTTTCTCTCTAAAGTCTTCTAATTCTCTTTCATTCCCTCTAATCTTCTGCATCTTAGTAACGTTAACGCCTTGCTTGGGGTGGAACGATTAAAATACATATAAAATGTGCATACTACCATTTTGGACCATATATATATATATATTTATATATACACACACTACCGGCCATAATTATTAGACGATTCCAGTTTTTTAAAAGAAATTATGTATTTCATACTATTTTTAAGTGGATAATTCTAAATGACAATAGAATGGTTCTCTTGTTATTATTACTTTGCGAAATTTTACAAGCCAAGGAAGCAAAGATGAACTCGTCCGAATCACTCTAAATTTTCTTCATCCTATCATTGATGAAATTGCAGTATAGATAAATATTAAATATTTATAAATTCATTTGATGTATATGTTATTTTACAGTATTAACAAAAGAACCACTCTATTTTCATTTACAATTATCACTTAGCAATAAATATTAAAAAATAGTATGAAATACATCATTTTGTTAAAACACTGGGGTGGCCTAATAATTATGACCGGTAGTGTATGTAAACGATTGCCATTGTTTTCCTCAGTAGACTGGTTGCCAACCAAGGCTCCAGAACCCAATCTCTCCTGCGATTCAACCCAGAGCTGAAAGGACAAGCGACGGGATATTTGTGCGTAAGTGAATGCAACGAATTCAACTGGAATTCGAGTTGGAATTATATATATATATATATATATATATATATATGTGTGTGTGTGTGTGTGTGTGTGCGTGTGCGTGTTTATATATACACACACACACATATATATATATATATAAATCGAGAGGAAATATCCTCTCAATATATTATTTGCTTTGGATAATAGCCATTGAACTCTTTATTTCTTTCTAATTGATATTTTATAATAGATTGTATCTTTTTTGGATTATCCTCTCCGTTTTCACGAGCTGACATTCTCTCCTATACATATATATAGTATATCGAGGCAGCAAGTAATTTTCTAAACATATGCTGTTAAATATAAGAGACAATGAATGTCTATTATGTTTAATCATGAGCCGTTCTAAACGTCGTATTTTTGCTTTAATTTCAGTTGAAAATAAAGACATTGCCGGAGTTTTATGTCAACACAAAATAAAATCGTCGGTGATGGTGGATTTTATAATATTTCAGTTTGAACGACCTCTCTGAAGATGGCTCATGTGAGCCGAAAGCTTAGAAGAAAACTAATAAATAATTATCCAAATGTTGGAGAACTTTTGTCTTTATTTTCAACTGAAATTAAAGCAAAAATACGTTTAGAACGGCTCATGATTAAACATAATAGACATTCATTGTCTCTTATATTTAACAGCATATGTTTAGAATATATATATATATATATATATATATATATATATATATATATATATATAGTAATCATTTCACCTCAAGCAAGGCAGTTTTACTGCCGCTGGTGCGCAAGAGGATACATAGGAGGAATGTTATGAGAAAGAGTGACAGGTTATAGGGGATGTCAGGAAGTGGCTAAGAGAAGGTTGAGAGTGCAGTGGACGGAGAAATAAGCAGAAAAGGGAAAAGGGATGCGAGTCAGTGAGATAAGAGATGACTCATGACTTTAGATTTGAATTCTTGGAGATTGTAGCTGTCGTGGAAGCCGGTATAAGAAGTGCGAGAAAAGTAGCTGATAGTGTACAAGTTGCGGTTACATTTTATTGGTTTCACTTTAAAAGGGTGTGTCCTAGTTGCTAGTCTAGTAGATGGTATACATTCATACATAAGGGGCACCAGTGAGCTAAGTTCATTGGAGCAGAACCGTGAAAGTATTTGTAGAAAAGACTCAGGAAAGCGACATACACCGGGAAAAGAATGATAGCAGCTGCCAAGTCGGGATCGATCACATTACAGATTCTGTCAAGAACCCCGAAGTGAATAGCAGGGGCACCTGACCAGATGTGGCAGCAGCATTAAATACACGGGCGGATGGTACATTTATATATGTGCATGACGGATTCAGACGCAAAAACTTCCTGGCCCTACACAGTAAACCGACCAACTTAGCGGATTTATCTATGGGTTCGATATAGTCATTTCCATTTGAGGTTGGCTGAGAGATTTAGGCCGAGGAGACGGAGTGCTTTGCTTTCAGGGAGGCTAACGTGGTCCATGCTGACGGTGGGTAGGAGCGATTGTCTGTGATAGTTAACATATAGCAGCTTCGTTTTATATATATATATATATATATATATATATATATATAAATATAAAAAATCGAAAAGCGCTGATTTACGAACATAAAAGATATGTCCGAACTCTCTGAAATTACATCGAAATAACATAGATCACAATTTTGATTTCTGAAATACTAGTTTAGTTGAAAAAGAACATAACCTTTTAAAGAGGAAGTACTCCGAGAACATATTAATAACATTATTACCAACGATAAACATTACATTACTTCCAAAGTTTTTCACAAATACATAATTCATGAATCTAAAATACTAGTAGATATTGTTAAATAAGTTATGGAAGGTTCCTTATATTCTTAACAATGTAGTAGTTATCTTACTTATAATCATTAGATATAATTTAGAGTTGTTTATTATCATCATTCTTTCTTTCTTACTATTATTATTATTATTATTATTATTATTATTATTATTATTATTATTATAGTAGAACCACGTTTCTGTTGTTTCATTTCATTTCTTCGACTGTGGACAGATTGTCCAGTATAGACGATCATATAGGTCGACTAGGGCACTTTCACAGCGAGTAATACAAAATAATAAATAATGAATCCAAAATGATTCATACGTGATTCTCACGTTATTTTAAATGAAAATCGCTTCATCATTTGATTTCTCTCAACGCATACATTCTTAAATGTTTTCTCTTATTTTATTTAAATAGAACGCGTTGACAGATACAGTTAAACAAACACCAGTTTTATCTTCTACATTTAATATTCATCCGTTGCTTTAGCAAACGTGACACGTATCTGATATATATACGACATTTTAAAATATATACGACATTTTAAAAATACAGTGAGTCAGATTTTTAAATCAGTCGTTGTTATTAAATCTCTAAAGAAGCTTGTTATAAGTGAAACATGTTCGATTAAAGATATATATATATATATATATATATATATATATATATATATATATATATAGGCAGCATTTAATTACTTGAGCATCAAATTTACGTTTATGTTTGTTTGGTTTTTATCTATGTTTCCTGCGGTTTGCTTAAAGTGTCATAAAATTCATGTCGTAAAATTTGTCTAAGTTTCAAATTGTCTTAAAATTGTACCCTACGGTGATATGATTTGGGGATAATATAACGTAGCAGAAATGTATATTAACAAGTTATATATACACTACCGGTCATAATTATTAGGCCATCCCAGTGTTTTAAAAAATTATGTATTTCATACTATTTTTAGCATTTATTGCCAAGTGGATAATTCTAAATGAAAACAGAATGGTTCTTATGTTATTATTACCTTGCAAAATTTTACAAGGCAAATAGCGACAATTTACCCATCGCATCCTGTAGATTTTATATATATATATATATATATATATGTATACACTACCGGCCATAATTATTAGGACACCACAGTGTTTTAAAAAAAATGATGTATTTCATACTATTTTTAGCATTTATTGCCAAGTGGATAAATTCTAAATGAAAATAGAATGGTTCTTATGATATTATTACTTTGCAAAATTTTACAAGGCAAGGAAGCAAAGATAAACTCGTCCGAATCACCCTAAATTTCCTTCATTTTTTCATTGATGATACTGCAATAGAGATAATTATTAAATATTTATAAATTCATTTGATGCGCATGTTATTGCGCAGTATTAACAAAAGAACCATTTTATTTTCATTTACAGTTATTCACTTGGTAATAAATACTAAAAAAATATGGTGGGTATAGAAAATGAGAAATCATAATTTGGGGTTGTAAAACAGACATTGAACAAAAAGAGGAAAATGGGAGAGAGAGAAAGAGGTGGTTAAGGGACATGGTGAAACGTTTAGAAATAGGTTTAACAGTAGAAAATAAAGTATGGTCGTTTACAACCTTTTATGACCCGGCCATTGGGTTTAAGAAAGAGGAAGAAATAAGAAAATGTCTATGGAGTGGGAGGAAGTAGGAGAGAATAGGCGAAGAAGAAAGAGGAATCGGTAGTGGATGCACATATTTGTAAAATTATACTCAGTTATAATCTGAGATTAAGGACAGGATGGTTAAATAAAATAAAGACAAGAGGAAAACTGTATTTTAAATCACCTACACGTTTCGTCCTGTGATGGACTTTTTCAAGGCAAAAAGACAAAATGAGCTTTATTCGAAATTACGTATCTATGAACAAACAGTGTTGGTAACCACAAAGACGCTCACAAATCATTTCAAAAGATCAACAGAATATTTTAGTTTTTAGAATTTCTTCATGTGTAGTGTAAAGTCACGAGATATTAAAATGAAGGGAATTTGACCGTTTTCTTTGAAAACTGTATATTTCGTGTGTTAGTCTGTTTTAGAATTCCATCATGTGTAGTGCAAAGTCACAAGATGTTAAAATGAAATTTTTATTATGTATATTAGTCTGTTTTAGTATAATTTTTTAGGAAAATGTAAAGGTGAGATTGGGAAAAATCTTTTGAAATGATTTGTGAGCGTCTTTGTGGTTGCCAACACTGTTTGTCTATAGATACGTAAATTTAAAATAAATCTCATTTCATCTTTTTGCCTTGATAAAGTCCATCACAGGACGAAACGCGTAGGCGATTTAAAACACAGTTTTTCTCTTGTTTTTATTATATTTAACCATACACTTATTTGTATTAGTGAAGAATAAGAATACAATTGTTTTGGTGTTTTTTTGAAAGGATGGTGAAATCCTATGCATAGGCGTAGCAGTTATTGAAGGTCTTATTTTTATATTTTTATTTATTTTTCTTATAATAAAACTTAATTTTAAATTAAAAGAAATATTTTCTTCGTCCCTTATTCGCTGTATGCATATGTCGTAATGTTCTAAAATGTTTGTAAAAAGAACAGTTTTTCGTGCTTTAACACGTGCATGATCATGACATTACATCATATAAAAAACTCCCATTTTGAATAATTTTCGCGTTCTAATAAACGCTAGCAATTTGTCAACCGTTATATTTGAAGCTGAGAAAATGCACAGTAATTTTTAGCAACAGAGTTTTGCGGTTATTTTTTGTTACCATAACTCACACCCCTGAAGATGATCTCGGAAAGAGATCGAAAGTACTTGGTTATATTGAAAAATGAATGATAATAACATGTGTCAACGTTACAGCTCATTTTTGACATCTTTCAATGATAATACGTCAAAGATTATCCATGAGTATGAACGGATTTTATTAAAAATAAGCAGACACAATATTTGCAATTTATTTTATCTGACACACACACACACACACACACACGCGCGCACACGCACACACACGCACGCACACGCACGCACACACACACACGCACACACACGCACACACACACACGCACACACACACGCACACACACACACACGCACACGCACACGCACACACACGCACGCACACACACACACACACGCACACACACACATATTTCATTTGATTTCTCCTTCATTTCTTCATTCTTTCTTTTTTCTTTGATTAATTCATCCTTTTACTTTTACATATCAGTTTTTAATCTCGACTTATTTCTCTCCCTAAACTTTCCAAACTTTTCTATTTTTGTTAATTCCTTCATATCTTTACATCTTCCTCTTTTCTTTTCCTCAATCCCTGCCTCCTGCAATTTTATTTTAGTTTTCTTCCTCTTTTTCTTTAATATAGTTTTTAGTCCAGTTACACCGGAAGTCCGATACATAATCCGCTTGAAAGCGGAAGTGCACATTTCCATTTTATCATGGCTACTGTCTGATTCCAGACTTGATCTTTTGTGAATTGAAACTGTCCAAGACTTTGGCTCGAAAGAGAGGGACGCCTCCAGGACAAAACGTGAAATAATCGATTGCGTGATAATGTTAAGATTTCATTGCCAAGCGAATCTTCGCTCCATTTTGAAACAAAATTCAGACTTGTCTGCAAGACAGTCAAATGCTACTTTGCATAACTTTCAATTTTCAGTCCTAGATCTTGCATTATGTGTTCTCGATCGAGTTTTTTTTTCATTTTTTTTTTTATAAGCGTTTCACCCCGAGCAAGGCATGTCACTGCCACTAGTGTGCAGGGGGCTACGTAGAGTGGAGAAAGGCTGATTAAATATAGGAAATAACAGAGGGTGGGTGATAGGCGGGTGAGGATACCGAGAATGAGGGTTGGGTAGATGAGAGTGTTCTGAGAATAATTGGGAGTTAGTGTGATAGGAGGTGTCTATTGACCCTACATTTAAACACCTGGAGATTGTAACTGTCGGGAAAGCAGACTTGTGGAAGTGAGTTCCACAGGCGGGAAGCGCGAGAAAAGAAGCTGTTGGAGTAGAATTTACGGTTACATCTTATTTGTTTAACTGTAAAAGGGTGGGACCTAGTTGCAAATCTAGTATCTCGTGTAAATTCGTGCTTAGGCGGCACCAGTGATCTAAGCTCATCGGAGCAGAAGCCATGAAAGTACTTGTAGAAGAGGCACAGGGAAGCTACATTACGCCGGTGTGAGAGCTGCAAGACTTTAAAAAGAGAGCACCTTTCGAGGAATATATGTGGTGATAAGCAACGCAGACCTCCGAAGCACTGATCAGTTAACTGCCATAGGTGAGACACGCTTGCGCGATCATGTCTCGAAAGAGACATGACTGATTAGGCAGAAGATTATCCCGCAGTATGTTGCCATTACTTTCTGTCGTAGACTAATTGCCAACCAAATATATAGAACCTAATCTGTCCTGCTATTCAACACATAGCTGTAGGAAGAAGAGGTGGATTACATGATGATATTAATAAGTAGTAATTATTGGGGGATCAGTTTATTACTTAATGAGAATAGAAAACCGATCCCCCACTTTACGGCCAGTAGAAACTTTCAACTAGTATAGTCACTCAGTTAAGTGCCATACGTGATACACGCTTTGGGTGATCATGTCTCAAAAGAGACATGACTGGCTGGGGAGAAGATTATCCCGCAGTAGATTGCCATTACTTTTTGCGGTAGACTGGTTGCCAGCCAAGGCTATGGAACCTAATCTATCCTATTATTTAAAGAAAGAAGATCCGAATTAATACCTTTCTCAAGGGTATTCTTGCGTCAGTGAATGTTACTGATCTTTATTCTGATTTTCACCGATTCTATGTATAGATTCGATGGCATAAACCCCAACGCACAAATAGGATTATTATTATTATTATTATTATTATTATTATTATTATTATTATTATTTGTAGTAGTAGTAGTAGTAGTAGCGTAGTGGTGTAATGTCATCGGCTTGATATGTGAAATCAGAGGGTAGATTTCGAATTCCAGTTGAATGTGTTGCATTCACTTAAGAGCAAATACCTTTGAGGATGGTATGAATCCATCTCTTCTCCCTCCAGCTATGGGTTGAATGGCAGGATGGATTGCGATTGGGTTACTATAGCTTTGGTTGGCAACCAGACTCCCTCAGAAAAGAATGGCAACCTAGTGCAGGAAAACTTTCTGCCCAATCAGTCATGGATCGAAAGAGACATGATCGCCCTAGCGGGTATTACATCTGGCACATAAGTGACTGACTGGTTGCTATCATGGCTGAATAGCAGGACAGATTCTGTTCTATAACCTTGGTTGGTAGCCAGACCCCCGCAGAAAAGAATGGCAACCTAGTGTGGAAAAATTTTCTGTCCAGTCAGTCATGAATTGATTGAGACATGATCGCTCAAGCGGGTATCACGTCTGAGAGATTGGCTGTTATCATGGCTGAATAGCAGGACAGATTCTGTTCATTAGGCTTGGTTGGCAACCAGTCTACCACAAAAAAATGTCAAATTTTTCTGTCCAGTCAGTCATGGATCGAAAAAGACATGATTGCCCAAACAGGTATCACGTATGGTACTTAACGGATAGACCGAATGGCAGTAGTAGCAGTCGTAGCAGCTTTTCGCTGGCGCCAGCAAGGATAATGGAAATTTCTAGAATATTTTAAAAATGTTTTAATATGGAATTAATCAAAATTTTGAAACAATTTACTGATATTTAATAAAGTGGAGGTAAAAATTTGGGATTAAAACAGAGGCTAATGTCCCGTCTAATTAACTCGAGAGTGTCTATAATTCGTTGATCACACCTAGTATTATAAAAATCGATTTATTTTATTTTTATTTTTATTTTATTTTATTTCTCTTCTGTTTATTTTATTTATTTATTTATTTTTTTATTTGCTCAATAGTTTTTTTTTATGTTAAAAATGTCAAATATAGCAGTGAAATGGAAATATCTCTCAGAAGAAAATGTAAGCTTATTTCAAGAAGCTGAAGCAGAAAGATCACTTAACAGGCAAAGGTATCTGAGTACCTCACATGAATAGCTTTAAGGAATAATACTGCAGTGTAAGAAGAAGAAGTGAGAATGTAAATGGATCGCTATTCTCGGAAGTTAATTTTGTCTAGATGCAGAGAGAATGATAGAAGAAACATACAATAGGAAAGGTAACACATTTCACGGAGAATGAGATATGGAAAAAATGGTGATATTTTTATTCTTGTGTACTGGAACAAGGAACGCCATATTCATGATTAGGATGCTCTCTGAAAGGGCATTACAAATGAAGAAAGACTTGTACCTGTGCTTCATTGATTACGCGAAGGCATTCGACAAAATACGACACAGAGAATTGATGGAGATGCTGGGCAATCTCAACATTTTCGGCAAAGACATAAGAATAATCAAGAATCTCTACTGGCAGCAAACGGCCTGCATACGGACAGGTAACGACCTCAGTAGATACACAAAGATAGAAAAAGGCGTAAGACAAGGATGTGCCTTTTTACCTGATTTGTTCAACCTATACAGCGAGAATATTTTGAGGACCCTCGATGACACGCCAGGATTTGCTATTGGAGGCCACAACTTGAACAACATAAGATACACGGACGATACAGTACTGATTGCGGACACGGAAAGGAAACTGCAAGACCTCATACAGAAAGTAGCAGTGGAGAATGACAAGAAGGGACTACAAATAAACTTTAAGAAAACTGAGTGCATGGTCATCAGCAAAAGATACAACCCAAAATGCCAAATACAGGTGGAGGATAACAGAATCAAACAAGTACAAGAATTTAAGTACCTAGGAAGTGTTCTAACAGGAGATGGAAAGTGCGACACGGAGATCCGAAGGCGAATTGGCATGGCAAAGGACGCGTTCCAGAAGATGAGCAAAATACTAACACACAGGAAAATCTCAATAGAAACGAAGAAAAGAGTGCTAGACTGCTACGTGATGTCAGTTCTTCAATACGGCTGTGAATGCTGGACAATATCATCGAAAATGAGGACAAAACTGGAAGCGGCCGAAATGTGGTTCTACAGAAGGATGCTACGGATATCGTGGACTGAGCATGCAAGCAACGACGAAGTGTTAGAAAGAATGGCAACAAAAAGGAAATTGATGCTGAGCATCAGGAAGAGACAACTGAAGTTCCTGGGACACGCAATGAGGAAAGAGAGCCTGGAGAACCTGATACTGACTGGACAGATAGAAGGAAGGAGAGACAGAGGAAGGCAGTGGATAACATATCTGCAGAGTCTGATCAGGTGGATGACGGAACGGGGGTTGCCAGAAGCAACAGGAGCAAACATACTAAGAGCCACAAGGGATAGGGAGACGTGGAGAGCCATGATCGCCAACGTCCTGAAGGGACAGGGCACATAGAAGAAGAAGAATATGATTTTCATTGGTTAATCACACCTCACGCGTATTTGACGAGAGTGCGTTTGACCAAGTTTCAATATATATCTATATATATATATATATATATATATATTGTTGTATCCTGGGAGGGGATAACCAGAGAAAGAATAATTTTAAGAAATAATTCTTAACACTGAGGATATATAAATAGAGATTTATTATACCTCAGTACAATAAACCAAATGCAAGTACACCAACGAACAGTTGACAAGAATAACAATCAAGAAGGCAATATCTCTGTATAGGACGTAAGCATCCGTCTTGAGAAGAAGGCTTCCGTCTAGTGACGTCTAACTCTCATCTAAGGCCGATGGCTCTCGATCTCTCTCGTATAATGACGAATAATCTCGATCACTCCCGTGTAATGACGAAGACTCTCGTATAGTCACGAACACTCTGTAGTTCGTTCTAGCCCCGGTCTTTTATAACCCGAGCCATACCCATTCCTGGGTAGGACAGGATATTCCTCCACAATATATATATATATATATATATATATATATATATATATATATATATATATATAGTGATGTAAGTTAATAAATATACATCTGAGGAGGCTGTACATATTTATAGTATTATTGTTCAGGTGTTAATAAGACAGTGCCCAATGTATGAACAAAGCTGTATTATATACATATTAATAAATATTACATATTATCCTACGTCTATGACACGACTCAGAGTTTCACGAGTTATGCAATCATCAGGTGCATATTTCAAACCGACTTTACGCCTCTTTGATTTCTTCTCTCTATATTTTATTATTTTTAATTTTAATTTTAATTTCAAATTTTAAATTTGAATTTAAAATTTTTATCCACATGTAACCATAGAATATTTAAGTTTTAACCGTGTTATTAACAAAAAGAAATACCTTAACTTTATAAGATCTAATCACCGTGATCATCGAGTAAACTAAACTTAAATATAAATCTATTAAATCACCCGTTTGAAATATGCACCTGATAATATATTCCGTTTGTAAACGAGTTCTTAGGCAACTTAGGCAACCATGAAACATTAAAGACACATTTAAGACCAGGTGGTTCAATCTCAAGTTTACATACAGTATAGAAAACTTAAAAACTGTACAAAATTGGCTAGCCACGTGTGGAAATTAAAATAAAAATATGACATAACGTGGAATATAGTGAAAACAACCAAGCCTTACAATGGTGGCAAAATATGTAGACTGTGCCAGGAAGAAAAGTTGGAGATTATGCTATTCCCAAACAAAAACGAACTATTGAATGAAAGAACGGAAATTATGACTAAGTGTAACCATACTAAAAAATACGTCTTAGGTTCATACAACCATGAATGAAAACGTTATAAGTTCTTGTAATTTTAAAAATTGAGCGTTCAAAGATTCCCTGCCAGGTGAGCGTTCAAAAAAAAAAAAAAAAAAAAAAAAAAAAACACCGTTAACTGACCATTTTTTTAAAAAAAACCGGTAAAATCAGTTATTAAAAGTCGCCTGAAGATACCACCTACGGTAAAATCCTAGGTCGCGTAATAACTCGTTTACAAATGAAAAATATTCAAAAGCTCTACAATATAATTGTATTGAACACTTTTTAATACAAATGTGCACTGGTCTAATATTATTATGACCAGAAACTAAGTAATTAAACAATCAATATATATATATATATATATATATATATATATATGTATAGCTACTCCGGCATATACGCATCGCTCATTCAATAATGAATGAGAGCAATCTAGCTATTGGGCATGTATAATGATATATGCGCTAAAAAGTCTGACTTCTTATACCGAACGCTCATGGCCCTGAGGTAGAATCGCCGACAGAAGGAAATGCGGTTGGGTTTCTAGCCTGGGTTAAAAAGCAATCAGAGTCTAACCGTACTGATGAGCTGTGATACAGCCAAACAGAACTGTCTGCGTATGATTATAGTATATATATTTTATGGACTCTCCCATCGATTTCAACGTATGAGTGTCTCAGTTATACTGCCACACAAAGAATTGTTTTGAATGGTGCAGGCTTGTGTAGCACCATCAGAACTTTTTTTTTTTGGAACTGCTGACAAAAAACAATCGATGCAGAAGTTCGCCACACATCCCATGAACAGCAGACCTCAGTTATTTAACCCATGACTAGAGGGATGGGACGGATTAATACCCTTCCCAAGGGTACCAGTGCGTAAGTGAATGAAGAATGTTCGACTGGAATTGGAACTCGGCTCACCGATTTCCCTTTCCAAGCCGACATCCACCGTGCCAAAACGCACTTTCGTCAATAATATATATATATATATATATATATATATATATATATATATATATATTAAACAATTCATTTCAAATTGTCGGTTGCTTATAACCAAGTTTCGTTAAAATTCGTTGATTTCCGTAACATATATATATGAAAGCAAGAAAGGGAGAGTTAATTTATTTTCCCTCTTTCTTTCCTTTCTCCTTGTTCTCTTCTTTTCTCCCTCTATTGATCTATATGTATAATTAACTGAATATCTATGCACTTGTAGAGAGGAACAAAGAGAATGATAGAAAAAAAGAATATATAGATAATAAGTAAAAAGGAATAGACGCAGACACAACAATACACTAATTAATTTTGATTGATACGTGAGCCGTGGGATGCTGATTTTGTATTCCAATTAAAAAAAAAAAGATATATCTGAGAAAAATATGCTAGTCTATCGAATGTTATGTTCGTAATTGTGAAATGAAGAAAAGAAGAGAGCAAAACGAGAACAAAACGAGAACAAAACGAGAACAAAACGATTACAATGAAAGAAATGAGATTTTGCGAGAAAACAAAATACAAAAAAAATAATAATTGCGATCCAAATGCCACAGGAAAATCACGACTTGTTCACGATTTCAGCTATGGTTTTACATACGTATCAAAAATTGAACTTACATTTTTTTAATTTCCGACTTACGTATTATACTATTTCCTCACCGAGGCGATCATTCGTTTGCCTTGTAATGTCTTCTTTGTTAAGTTATATATATATATATATATATATATATATATATATATATATGTTTATATATATATATATATATATATATATAATGTTTATATATATATATATATATATATATATATATTAGTATATATATATATAGTGTGTATATATATATAGTGTTTATATATATATAGTGTTATATATATATATATATTTATATATATATATATAGTGTTTATATATATATATATATATGTGTAGTGTTTATATATATATATATATATATATATATATATATATATATATAGCTTCGTGTAAAATCTTCTATAAACAAAGACGGAAGCTGAAGATTGTTCGCCTGAAATAGGCCCACACTTCCGATTTACCATGAAATAATGTGTCTGCCTAATTTTTTTTTATATTTGCTCTATATGAATTTATATACATATATATTTAGAGCTCTCTTATAGAGTCATCCTACCACTGTATGTACAGGATACTCTTTTGGATTCTTCTATATCTACACCGCATGCTTATATATATATAACAACACGTCATTTAAATTGGTTATAAACTATAATTCATTTCAATAAGATAAATTAGCTCATTTCATCAACCCACACAATATTCGTTCCATTCAGTACAAATTTTTTTACCAGAATAAGCATTTCTTTAGAATGAAGAGTAAAATAAATAAAAAAGATTTAAGAACAGATACACTGGCATCATCTCAGTTTAGGTAATGAATTATAATTTATAACCAATTTAAATGACGTGTTAGTTTTCCTTTATAAATATCATATTGCTCTGGATAACATCCATTGAGCTCTCTATACAGATATAACAATATTTTATATGAAGTTGATCTTGTTGGATTACCCTCGCTGTTTACGGACTGGTCATCTATACCTATATATATATATATATATTGTCATCTGCAGACAAATCTGTTTCGCCGTATCACAGCTCATCAGTACGGTTAGACTACGATTGCTTTTTACCCAGGATTGAAACCTGACCGAAATGGCGTATACTGAATAGAGAAGGTTGTGGATTTAGCTCTAAAATGTAAAACATGTCTTGTACTTTCTACACAACATAAAAAATTGAAATGTTAACATTATTAAAATTAGAACAGACTGAGATAGATAGATAAGAGAAATACATAGACAGATAAAAAATGAACAGATAGATAGATAGATAGATAGATAGATAGATAGATAGATAGATTGTCCTATATGAACATTTCTGATTGTTTGGATTTTAATCTGAACAAAGTGATTCCAGTTGAATTCCTCGCATTTACTTACGCACAAATAGCCTTGGGAAAGGTATTAATCTGTCTCTTCTATCCAATTATGGATTAGATAATAGGACAGATTGGATTCTATAGATATGGTTGGCAACCAGTCTACCGCAGAAAGCAATGGCAACCTACTGCGGGATAATCTTCTGTCCAGTCAGTCATGTCTCTTTCGAGACATGATCTCTCAAAGCGTGTATCACGTATAGCAATTAACTGAATGAATATAAAGTTGGAAGCATCATAAAAGTGTATAAAGTGGGGGATCTGTTTTCTATTGTCCTGAAGTAGTAAATTGATCCCTCACTAATTATTACTTATTAATATAATAATATAATCTAACTTTTTTTACTACAGCTATGGGTTGAATAGCAGGACAGATTAGGTTCTATAGATTTGGTTGGCAACCAGTCTACCGCAGAAAGCAATTACAACCTACTGCGAGATAATCTTCTGTCCAGTCAGTCATGTCTCTTTCGAGACATGATCGTCCAAAGCGTGTATCACGTATGACAGTTAACTGACAGTGTAGAGTATAATGGTAATTACGAAGTAACGGTAGATAGGAAAACTCATTCTGAACATTCTGAAGAGAAAAGAAAGACCGAATTTTCGGTGAGAGTTTCAGAACCTATAAGAAGGCCTACATCAAGTGCGTTGAGGAGGTAGTTCTTCCCCTGGGACAAGAGAATGGCTGCTACAAGATCCTGTCTGCAACAGGTCTCTGCACCATGTCACACAAGTAGTATAACCTAGTTATGGCTGTCAAGCAATTTCACCTCTTATATCTGGTCACCTAACTTCTCAGACTGTAAAAATTCTTGATTATGAAGTGTGGAACGCAGTTGAGTGAGGGACTAAAAACACCTTATAAACACCAAATATTAACTGAAAGCAAGAATTATGACAGCATTCACAAACTTAAACCAAGCGACTGTCCAGAAAATTTACACAAGATTCCGAAATCATCTGGACGCGTGGTTAAAACCAATGGCGATTTTATTGAATATACTCACTCTTTAATATTTCAAAATATTTTTGTGTAATTGAGGTAAATGTATTTCTTAAAATGAGATGTGAGCAATATTTTCATTTTTGCTTAATTTAGAAGAAAATTAATTCATCTAACCCTGTATATAGCTGATTTTCTAAGCGCCGCTTAGATGTGGCACAAGGCCGAAAGGTATGGGGTACCCAGTGAGGATCAAACTCAGTTGTACTAGGTTCTAGCAAGACAAGCATGCTAACTATTACACAACGCTGAGGTGCCCATCGCACCCTGATTAAAGACAGATAAATTTGAGAAAACCGCAAGACAGACAGATATACATTTAACAGACTGAGATAGATAGATAGATAGATAGATAGATAGATAGATAGATAGATAGATAGATAGATAGATAGATATTAACAGACATGAACATAGATAGATAGATAGATAGATAGATAGATAGATAGATAGATAGATAGATATTAACAGACATGAAGAGACTTAGATAGATAGATAGATAGATAGATAGATAGATAGATAGATATTAACAGACATGAACATAGATAGCTAGATAGATATTAACAGACATGAAGAGACTTAGATAAATAGATAGATAGATAGATAGATAGATACATACATACATACATACATACATACATACATACATACATACATATTAACAGACATGAACAGACTTAGATAGATAGATAGATAGATAGATAGATAGATAGATAGATAGATAGATAGATAGATAGATAGAAATAAGAATGTAAATAAAAAAATTATCCGCTCTTTCGCCATGACATATATAGAGCTGGGTTTGGGGATAATTTTCGATTTTCTCTCGTATATAAATAAGTAGTTAGAGTGGGAGAGTGTTTGATTACAGAATTTAGAATTGACTTCATCAGGTCTTCTGACGCAAATTCAATAAAAATCGTGACAATTTGGTTTCACTGTCACCAAGGCGTGTACTTGTACATCTCTGTCCGATGCCAGACCATTTTTCTCCCGCTAATGTCTTTTTTTAAATTAGATATATCCCGCCAAGGAACCATCTTTACAAAAAATGCCCGTGGGACCTCTCATCTAAGAGGGAAAGAAAGAAAGAACTCAATAAAATAAAGAAGAAAGAGCAAAAAAAGTGTATGAAATCAAAAGAAAGAAAGAAAGAAAGAAAGAAAGAAAGAAAGAAAGAAAGACGATAGAAGAGAAAAAGAGAAAAAGAAAGCAATCGAACAATAGAAAGAAAGAAAGTGGGAGGAGGAGAGAAAAAAGATGAAATCGAACGAAAGAAAGGAAGATGGGAGGAATAGAGAGAAAAAAGGACGAACTCGAATGAAAGAAAGAAAAAAAGAAAGAAAGAAAGAAAGAAAGAAAGAACGAAATAACTCAATAAGATGAATTAGGAGGAACGAGAGAAAAGTATAAAAATCTAAAGAAAGAAAGAAGTTGTGAGAAAGAGAGAGAAAAGGATGAACTTAAAAGAAAGAAAGAAAGAAAGAATGAACTCAAAGGAGGAAGAGTGAGAAAAATGTACAATTCTAAAGAAAGAAAGAAAGAAAGAAAGAAAGAAAGAACTCAATAAGCGGAAGGAGGAGGAACGAAAGAAAAGTACAAAATCTAAAGAAAGAAAGAAAGAAGTTGTGAGAAAAAGAGAGAAAAGGATGAACTTAAAAGAAAGAAAGAAAGTAAGAAAGAAAGTAAGAAAGAAAAAAAGAAAGAAAGAAAGAAAGAACTCAATTGATGAAGGAGGAAGAATGAGAAAAATGTACAATTCTAAAGAAAGAAAGAAAGAAAGAAAGAAAGAACTCAATAAGCGGAAGGAGGAGGAACGAAAGAAAAGTACAAAATCTAAAGAAAGAAAGAAAGAAGTTGTGAGAAAGAGAGAGAAAAGGATGAACTTAAAAGAAAGAAAGAAAGAAAGAAAGAACTCAATTGATGCAGGAGGAAGAATGAGAAAAATGTACAATTCTAAAGAAAGAAAGAAAGAAAGAAAGAAAGAAAGAAAGAAAGAACTCAATAAGCGGAAGGAGGAGGAACAAGAGAAAAGTCTAAAATCTAAAGAAATAAAGAAAGAAGATGTCAGAAAGATAGAAAAGGGATGAACTTGAACCGAAAGAAAGAAAGAAATGATGAAATAAAGGAAGATGTGAGGAAAAGAGAGAAAAAGATGAAATCGAACGAAAGAAAGAAAGAAAGAAAGAACTCAATAAAATGAAGGATGAGGAACGAGAAAAAAGTACAAAATATAAAGAAAGAAAGAAAGCAAAGCAAGAAAGAAAAAACGTAAGGAATGAAAGAAAAATTCAATAACATAGAGAAGAAATAGAGGAAAGAAAGAACGCAATAGAACAAAGAAAGAAAGAAAGAAAGAAAGAAAGAAAGAAAGAAAGACATCAATCAAATGCAGGGCAATAGAGAAAATAAAGAATGCATAGAACATTATGAAAATTTGAAAATGAAACAAAAAAGAAAGAAAGAAAAGACATTAATTAGATGAAAGAGGAAGAGAGAAAAAAGGATTAAACCGAACGATATAAAGAAAGAAAGAAAGAAAGAAAGAAAGAAAGAAAGAAAGAAAGAGAAAAAAAAGAAAGAATGAACTCAATATTTAGGAGGTGAAATTGAGAAAAAAAGAATCCATTTGAATGATATTGTAACCCTTCTTCATGTCAGCCACACCCAAGGGTTTAAACACGCTTAACGGACAAATCTTCAGGGTCTTAGGACGACGTGTTTACCACGGCGCTGTTCCAAGCTGGCTGTCAGTATCTGGCCGCTTCGATCCACGCTCTACCCATGTTGTGTTCTTGATCGAAGGAAAAGTAGTGAAGGATCGAATGTCCCTGGTAATCGAAGCGCTAAGTTTGAGCCGTCGCGGAAGCTATATTAAGATGAGAAATATTTTCACAAACACAAAAAGAAATAAACAAACTAATCACTTGATGAAACTTCATTTTTCTCTTTTTTTTTTCTTTTTTTTTTTTTTTAATCATTACGCCTCAAGAAATAAGTTTGCAAGAGAGTAACAGTAAGAGAAAAGAGTAGGTATAAGGGTGAATTGAAGAAGGGATAAAGATGAATGCGATTGAAGAAGATAGAAGATAGCAATTGACATTGCATTTAAATTATTGGAGATTCTAGCTATTAGGGAAGAAAAAAGACTTGGTACAGGAAGTATTGAAGAAAAGATAAAAGATGAATGGGTTTCAAGAAAATAGAAGATAGCAATTGACATTGCATTTAAATTTTTAGAGATTGCAGCTATTAGGGAAGAAAAAAGACTTGGTACAGGAAGTATTGAAGAAAAGATAAAAGATGAATGGGTTTCAAGAAAATAGAAGATAGCAATTGACATTGCATTTAAATTTTTAGAGATTCTAGCTATGAGGGAAGAAAAAAGACTTGGTACAGGGAGTATTGAAGAAAGGATAAAAGATGAATGGGTTTCAAGAAAACAGAAGATAGCAATTGACATTGCATTTAAATTTTTAGAGATTCTAGCTACTAGGGAAGAAAAAACTTGTTACAGGGAGTATTGAAAAAGGGAAACTTGCAGACGGAAAGACGTTCCACAGACAGGAATCGCGAAAAAAAAGAAACTGATGGGCCATAAGTGACTTTTATATTTGACTGTTTTTACATTTAACGGGACCTAAATGCCAACCTATTAATACGCTTTAATTTATGCACCAGAGAAAAAAGTACGTCAGAGCAGTAGAAAATGCTTGTAGAAAAGACAGAGGGAAGCCATGTCACCTCTGTGAGAAAACAACTGAAGTCGAGATGACAAGTCAGGATCGATTGCATTGCAGTTGGTTTATGTAGTTCTTGGTACAACAAAATTAACCCTTTCCTAATCCATCTCTTTAGGGACCTTGTTCGAAATTCTGGAGCTGGATTCGAAATTCCCCAGAGTCAGGAGATTAGTTGACGGCCGAAGTGAAGAACAGAGCCACCGATGCGGAAATTCGCTTCTGAAGACTCCGAGTTTCTAAGTTTATGTGATTATATGCATTATGGCCTAAAATCGGAGTGGGACTGGCGTGTTTTGGGCATTCAATGATTCTCCAGATTTTGCAATAATCTCAACAGGGTTTTTTTGGTCCTTGGATTCTGCACTCTCAATCAACTTTTCAAATTTAGAGAATCAACCACCTTCCTTGGGAAGGTGGTTGATTCACAGGAATCGCTCCTCCCATCAACTCCATATTGCTTCACTTTACATCTCGTAATTTCACTCAGTACAGGTAGGGCTGAATTCTCCTTCCTCCTTCCTTCTCAGCTTTCAACCGAAGTCTACAGGCACAGCAGTCTTTGAGACAACCCTAATGCCCTTCAATATGGCAGCGAATGTTGGACAATCTCATCAAAGATGAAGGAAAGACTTGAAGCAACCGAAATGTGGTTTTACAGAAGGAAGCTGAAGATACCATGGACAGAGCATGTGAGCAAAGACGATGTTTTGGAGAGGATGGTAACGAAAAAGAAAGTTATACTTAACATCAGCAAAAAACAGCTTAGGTTTCTGGGACATTTAATGAGGAAAGAGGGTTTAGAGAATCGGATACTCACGAGACAGACGAAAGGAATGAGAGACAAGGGAAAGCAACACGTGACATATTTGATGGGCTTGAGCAGATGGATGACAGAATAGAGTTTGAGAGGGGTAACAAGCGAAATGATGTTGAACTACAACGGATAGGAAGATGTGGAAGACGATGATCGCCTACGTTCTGATAGAACACGGCAAATAGAAGAAGAAGAAGTAATGCTTTATTCTAGTTATTAATTTTATTTTTCTCGGTTACTCAAGAAATAGAATTATTTCTCAATACCTGGATTTATCTCTGTCCAGCGAAAGAAAGAAAGAAAGAAGTCAATAAAATGAAGGAGGAATAATGAGAAAGATGTACAAAATCTAAAGAAAGAAAGAAAAAAGAAAGAAGATGTGAGGAAGAGAGAGAAAAGGGGATGAACTCGAACGAAAGAAAGAAAGAACTCAATAAGCTGCAGGAGGAAGAAAGAGAAAAAGTACAAAACCTAAAGAAAAAAGAAAGAAAGAAAGAAAGAAGGAAGGAAGAGAGGAAGGAAGGAAGGAAGATGTGAGAAAGAGAGAGAAAAGGATGAACTTGAAGGAAAGAAAGAAAGAAAGAAGATGGGAGAAAGAGAGAGAAAAAAGCATGAACTAGAAAGAAAGAAAGAAAGAAAGAAAGAAAGAAAGAAAGAAGATGTGAAGAAGAGAGAAAAAAGATGAAATCGAACAAAAGAAAGAAAAAACTAAGCTGAAGGAGGAGGAAAGAGAAAAAAGTACAAAATTTAAAAAAAAAAAAAGAAAAAAGTAAGGAAGATGTGAGAAAGAGAGAAAAAGAATGAACTTGAAAGAAAGAAGGAAAGAAAGAAAGAAAGAAAGAAAGAAAGAAAGATGTGAGGAAGAGGGAGAAAAAAGATGAAATCGAACGAAAGAAAAAAAAAAGAGTGCGCTCTTTTGTTTAATTTTCTCGTTCGTTTTCGTTAGAGGAAATATAAACCTCATTCGTGGCTAATAAATAAATAAAAATAGAAAAAAAACGAAGAAAGAAAATTTGGATCTTGATTTACCTGTTTTTCTCTATTCACATTTTCCGCTAGTTTCGTTCCTCTTTTTACATGCTTCGTTAAGGGAGATAACTCAGAAACTCGCTTAACACTATTTCAAATTCAATTAGAATTTATGTTAAATATACTCAGTTTAATTTAAGAAAATTATGTGTCCTTTTTTTCTAAATATTCTGATGATATATATGTGTTGCTTTTCAGAGTGATTTACGAAAGTGACTCGTTAACCGAACGTCTTAGCACCAAAAACGAAATACAAAAAATCAACTCACCCAAGCAAGGCGATAATGCCACTAAGACTCAATAGGGTCATATCTGAGTGAAAGAAAAATGAGAAAACTTTAGTGTGGATAAAGAACAAGGAAAGAATACACTATTGTGCAAATTAATTGAAACAAAACGAATGTCTTCCTAGGATCTTTCACGCATTTCCTGATCACGTATATGTCGTCTCTTGACGTTGTTTTTCTCTTCCGCCCGCATTTTCCTTTACGTTTTGGACTGAGATAGATAGATAGATAGATAGATAGATAGATAGATAGATATGAACTGACATACACCCTAATGCAAATTAATTGGAATAAAATGAATGTCTTCCTAGGATCTTTCACACATTTCCTGATCTTCTCTTGGAGTTATTTTTCTCTTCGCTTTAATGAGAATGATATACCCCAGTGATTGTAATAAAGGGTTCGGTTCGAAATTTCTAGCACCTGAAGAAAGCCGGAGCGTACAACGGCCGAAGCGTCATACAAATGGCAACAAAGATGAGGACGATAGTCCGAATAATGTAAATATTATAAATCACCATATCTGAGGACTTTTTTTATAATCATATCGCCCCAAGCAAAGCAGTTTATTGCCACTGGTGCGCTGGGTGTTACATCGGAAGAAAGTTATGAGAAAGAGTGACAAGTTATAGGGGCTGTCAGAAAGTGGGTAAGAGAAGGATGAGAATACTGATGAGAGTGGAGTGGACGGAGAAAGGAGCATGAGAGAAGGTTATGAGAAAGAGTGACAGGTTATAAGGGGTGTCAGAAAGTGGGTAAGAGAAGGATGAGAATACTGATGAGAGTGGAGTGGACGGAGAAAGGAGCATGAGAGAAGGTTATGAGAAAGAGTGACAGGTTATAAGGGGTGTCAGGAAGTGGGTAAGAGAAGGATGGGAATACTGATGAAAGTGGAGTGGACGGAGAAAGGAGCATGAGAGAAGGTTATGAGAAAGAGTGACAGGTTATAGTGGGTGTCAGGAAGTGGGTAAGAGAAGGATGAGAATACTGATGAGAGTGGAGTGAACGGAGAAAGGAGCATGAGAGAAGGTTATGAGAAAGAGTGACAGGTTATAAGGGGTGTCAGGAAGTGGGTAAGAGAAGGATGAGAATACTGATGAAAGTGGAGTGGACGGAGAAAGGAGCATGAGAGAGAGGGTGCAAGTTAGTAAGATAGGATCTGATTATTGACTTTACATTTAAATTCTTGGAGATTGTAGCTCTCGGGGAAGCAAGTAGACGGAAGGGAATTCCACAAACAGAAAGTGCGAGAAAAGAAGCTTCTGGAGTAGAATTTGTGTTTACAATTTATTGTTTTCACAGTAAAAAGGTGGGACCTAGTTGCTAATTTTGTGGCTTGAGTAAATTCATTCATAGTGGGTACGAGGGAGCTAAGTTCATCGGAGCAGAAGCCGTGAAAGTATTTGTAGACGAGACACAGGGAAGCCACACTGCGTCGGTGAGAAGGTGACTGTATCCTACCTGCCAAGTCGGGGGTGATCACATGACAGATTCTCTGTTGCATTTTGTCAAGGACCTCTAGGTGGATAGCAAGGGCACCGGACCAGATATGGCAGCAGTATTCAATGCATGGGCGGATGGTAGATTTATATACATGCAGGATGGTTTCAGACGAGAAAAGCTTCCTGGTTCTACACAGAGAACGGACCATCTTAGCAGCGGGATTAGATATGGATTCTATATAGACATTCCAATTGAAGTCTGCTGTGATAGTTAACCCGAGGAGGCGCAGTGTTTTACTTTTCGGGAGATTATCCTGATCTATGCTAATGGGGGAGGCGGAGCGATTATCTGTGATGGTTAGATAGAAGATAAAATATTGACTCAATCAAGATGCTAACGTTGCGCACTACTTCAAAGGTTAGCAAGAAAAAACTAGACAGCCCTCCCCCATATATAGCAGCGGTACTCTAGTTTCCGTCTGACTTGGCTTTTGCGAAAGTATAGGACATTTCTGTTAGGTACTTGCTGAAGCGTTACTGGGAAATGCCTATTTTCCCAGCGTCTTTAGCGAAGGATCTTATGAACCAGCTCCACTTGAGGTCTGTTTTATGTTTAGGATAAAATAGTAACTCAGGTCAAAGGGACTCTCTGAGGGGACATCCATTCATCCTGTCTAGTGTCAGTTCTGGGTTCGATAAGCTGAAACGTTACTGGGAAATGCCTATTTTCCCCAGCGTCTTTAGCGAAGAATCTTATGAACCAGCTTCACTTGAGGTCTGTGTTATGCTTAGGATAAAATAGTATCTCAAGTCATAGGGACTCTGAGGGGACATCCATTCATCCTGTCTGGTGTCAGTTCTGGGTTCGATAAGCGATGATGAAATGTAATTAGTTTCGTGTACACTGGAAACATGGTGAGCAAAAACTGATCAGTATTAAATATGAAAGAGAAGGAAAATCTGACTTAAAACCTCCGCTGTCTTACAGGCATAAACATGGAAATGTGCTTGTAGCGCATAATGAACATGGGAATGGTTTTAGACTTCAAACACTTCTGTGGAAACTGGATAGCTTCTGCTTATATAAACCAGACATAGTCTATTTTATCCCTGATTTGACTCTTTAATAGTCGAAATTAGATAGTCACGTACTTAGAGAAGTTAAAACTATCATCGTGCATTCTAAATACAGTTTACAGTAATATTTTCCAACCACAATGCACAGAACTTTTTCAGCAAAAAGAAAAATCCATCAAACCTTTCAGTTTATGCATTAAAAACATCATAGGAGAAAATCCGAGAGATACAACACAAATTCATAAATCAATTATTTCATCTTGATATATCCCGGAAAGGAATAGCAGTGCAAAGATTAGTGGAAAAATGGTACTCGACACAGGAATACGATATAACGGATTTATTGTACTACAGTACAATTAACAATAAGATACAGATGAGCAATTAACGAGTAGGAGCGGAATAAACTATCAAATAGAGAATGCCTTCGCCTGAGACGTTTGCTGTATTTACTAGCCTTCCCACGCAAGGCCGGATGTGACACATGGTCATTTTATAGTGGGTATTCCCGGCCATATAGCCGGGCCAAAAAATGTCTGTCTATTTTTCCCCAGTCGTGATTCTACCCTTCGGCGAAACCACGACTGGGTTAGTGCTCTCTGCTCGGAAGCAGAGAGCGCCCTCTACCCGAAGGCAGAGGGCTGACAGTGTTGTAGAGCAGTCATCCTAAGACGTTTGCTCTCCCTCGTACCGCTGGTCACCGTCCTTTATAGTCTAGAGCATCCTATTCTCGGGGATGGCAGGATGTTCCACTATAACACACCTACACCTCCTTGGATTATGAACCGACCTAAAATAATCTTAGACCTTACAAGATATCCAAAATTAAAAACAAACCCTATTGTATACCAGTCAGAAATACTGAATATTAATAAAAAAAATAACCACTCAGACCATCTTGTGTATGTGTGTGTATATATATATACTCAGAGAAGCCAAAACGTAAAACTACGAATTTGTTCGCCTGAAGAGAGTCAATTTTAAACTCGAAACACGTGTAGCACAAATCATGACAAATTAATACTCCATATGAATACCAAAACAATAAATATATATTTTAAAGAAAACGTTCACGGCTTCTCACACTTTTTATTATATATATATATATATATATATATATATATATATATATATATATATATATGTAGTGAAAATGGTGTAGGATGTGCTGCCATACTAAAGCTGAATAAGTGATGGAAAAGAATTACATAGCTTCAATATATCGTGCTGAAATAATTGCTATTAATTTAGCACTTGACATAATAACCACAATGACCCACAATAAATTCCTAATTTTCATTGACTGTTTATCTGCACTTACTGCCTTAAAAAATAAAAATTCATGGCTGAGACTATGAATTACAATTATACCTACTTAGAGCCAAACCCGAAACAAAAACTAAAATAAAAGGACTGAAAAAAATACAGACATGCAAGCAGATAAACAGACACACACACAAACATCTTGCTTTTATATATATATATATATATATATATATATATATATATATATATATTCAGTAGTAGCGGGTGGAAACTGGTTGGTTACATTCAATGCCTCAAACTTCCACCATCACCTATCAGACCAAGATCTTTCATATTCCGCAATGAATTTGTGTTCCCTCGTGGAGGCCACCTGTCTTGTGCGTCTATTGGGAATTTAACCCAGAACCCAAGTGGAACTCGTACATACGTATGTACATAGTGTTAAGTGGTTGGTTCCCTGTACCACTTCTCAAAAGTGGTTGGCTGGCTGTTTTGTTTTATGACATATCAAATTTAGTGGGTGATTTAATGCCAACAAAATTTGGAAATAAATTCATAGCGATAGTTTGGTTAAAATGGTGTGCATGTTTACAAATATATCTGAATCATTTTTCAATTCAGTCAGTTAAGTGCCATACGTGATACACGCTTGGGCGATCATGTCTCGAAAGATACATGACTGACTGGGCAGAAGATTATCCCGCAGTAGGTTGCCATTGTTTTCTGCGGTAGACTGGTTGGCGACCAAGGCTATAGAACCCAATCTGTCCTGTTATTTAACCCATAACTGGAAGGAAGAGACGGATTAATACCTTTCCAAGAGTATTTGCGCGTAAGTGAATGCAATGAATTCAGCTGGAATTCGAACTCGACCCGCCAACCACGCTTTCTCGTTCCGAGCCGATATCCAATGCACCACAATGCACATCGTAGGCCTGCCTCATACATCTATGCCTGACTACAGTAGACACGTTAACGGAGAATTAATAGATAGATAGATAGATAGATAGATAGATAGATAGATAGATATGAACAGACTGAGATAGATAGATAGATAGATAGATAGATAGATAGATAGATAGATATAGAACAGACTGACATAGATAGATAGATAGATAGATAGATAGATAGATAGATAGATAGATAGATAGATATGAACAGACTGACATAGATAGATAGATAGATAGATAGATAGATAGATAGATAAACAGACAGAGATAGATAGATAGATAGATAGATAGATAGATAGATAGATAGATAGATAGATAGATAGATATTAGTTTGCACGTGCGTTACAATATGTAAATATTTCATAATCCGCTTTGGCAATGCTGTTTGGTTTCAGCTAAAGAAAGAAAGAAAGAAAGAAAGAAAGAAAGAAAGAAAGGATGTCATAACGCTGTCATATGTATAATGTCTGCTTCAGTGAAATGGAAATCATGTCAAGTTAAAAACTCTTTATTGTACCCTCATTCTTCCTTAAATAGAGACCTGCATTCATACTAAGGATTGCTAGTGCGATATTTTGTTAAGGTCATTTAGCTTAGTTATTTAGATGTGCGTTGTGGCGCAGTGGATATCGACTCGGAACGAGAAATCGGAGAGCCGAGTTCGAATTCCAGTTGAATTCCTTGCATTCACTTACGCGTAAATACCCTTGGCAAAGTTATTAATCCGTCTATTCCTTCCAGTTATGGGTTAAATAACAGGACAGATTGGTTCTAGAGCCTTGGTCGGCAACCAGTCTACTGCAGAAAGCAATGGCAGCCTACTGCGGGATTTACAGTCAGTCATGTCATGTCAGTCAATTAAGTGATATACATGATACATGCTTGGGTGATCATGTCTCGAAAGAGACATGACTAACTAGACAGAAGATTATCCCGCAGTAGTTTGCCATTACTTTCAGAGGTGGACTGGTTGTCAGCCAAGTCTATAGAACCCAATCTGTCCTTTTATTTAACCCATAAGAGTTAAGAGACGGATTAATAACTTTACCAAGGGTATTTGAGCGTAAGTGAACGCAAGGAATTCAACAGGAATTTGAACTCAGCTCCCTGATTTCTCGTTCCGAGCTGATATCCACTGCACCACAACGCACATTATATTTCTATAAAAGTCCATTTTTATACTTTCATAGTGTTTTGGCCCCAGTTTGGGGATTAAATAGGTGGAACCCGAACAGGTGCTACCACTCCGGGTCAGGGTGGACCTGAGAATAACAGCAAATAAGAGGTGGTCCCATTCTCCTCACAACCTCCCCATCAGAGGTTTTGCTACCGGATTCAGTTGACCGTCATACTCAGGACCATGTAAATATTGTAAATAATTACAAAACCACAACTCAGGAATATGAACAGAAGAGTTTTGTAAGTTCAGTGCTTGCTTAAGTTAGGCTAATGCTAGAATTTGCAATAATAATCTGCAGATACAAACGAATTTAAGGTCATGCGCCCCTGCCGTTCTCCTCAGTGTTCTCGACAGGCTCCAAAGGAGAGTCTGCAATGTGATAGGTAGTGATCTGGCGGCTCGACTGCAGCCACTTCCCCACCGTCGAAATGTGGCCTCCCTTTGTCTGTTCTATAAATACTTTCATAGCTTCTGCTTGGACGAACTTAAGTCACTGGTACCTCCTCAAAAGGTGTTTACTCGTGCAACCAGACTGGCAACTGGGTCCCACCCATTCACAGTCAGGTTAGCCAAATGCAGACGACAATTCTACTCCTGCAGCTTCTTCTCTCGCACTTCCCGCCTGTGGAACTCGTTCCCGTATTCTTGCTTTCCTGACGGCTACAAGCTCCAGAAATTTAAATGCAATGTCAATACTCATCTATTAACCACTTGACTCTAGTTCTTTCACCAACCCGTATATCTTTTCCTTTCTCTCCGTCTTTGCAAGTGTCATCACACCTGTATTCCCATCCTTCTCTTAACTGGTTCGTCTCCCTTTTCACTCTCTTCTACATAATCTTTTTTACTCTTATGTAACCCCCTGCACATCAGTAGCAGTACCGCCTTGCTCGGGGTGATACGATTAAAAATAATCTCTCCACCTATGTATCTGTCATCGCACCTGCATTCTCAGCTTTCTATTGCTCCTTTCTAACTAGTTTGTACTCCTCACTCTTTTCTAATTAATCTTTTTACATTTATGTAACCCCCTGCACATAAGTGGCGTTTCCGCCTTGCTCGGGGTGAAATGATTTTAAAAAAAGATAATGTAAATAGCAATGATAACTATTTTCTTATTAGGAAACATTCCGCATTCATTGACCATTTACATATTTGACCATAAAACTTATTAAGAAACATTCCGCATTCATTGACCATTTACATATTTGAACATAAAATTTATTTGGAAACATTCCGCATTCATTGACCATTTACATATTTGACCATAAAATTTATTCGGAAACATTCCGCATTCATTGACCATTTACATATTTGACCATAAAATTTATTAGGAAACATTCCGCATTCATTGACCATTTACATATTTGACCATAAAATTTATTCGGAAACATTCCGCATTCATTGACCATTTACATATTTTAACATAAAATTTATTAGGAAACATTCCGCATTCATTGACCATTTACATATTTGACCATAAAATTTATTAGGAAACATTCCGCATTCTTTGATTATTTACATATTTGACCATAAAATTTATTAGGAAACATTCCGCATTCATTGACCATTTACATATTTGACCATGAAATTTATTAGGAAACATTCCGCATTCATTGACTATTTACATATTTGACCATAAAATTTATTAGGAAACATTCCGCATTCATTGACCATTTACATATTTGACCATAAAATTTATTCGGAAACATTCCGCATTCATTGACCATTTACATATTTTAACATAAAATTTATTAGGAAACATTCCGCATTCATTGACCATTTACATATTTGACCATAAAATTTATTAGGAAACATTCCGCATTCATTGACCATTTACATATTTGACCATAAAATTTATTCGGAAACATTCCGCATTCATTGACCATTTACATATTTTAACATAAAATTTATTAGGAAACATTCCGCATTCATTGACCATTTACATATTTGACCATAAAATTTATTAGGAAACATTCCGCATTCTTTGATTATTTACATATTTGACCATAAAATTTATTAGGAAACATTCCGCATTCATTGACCATTTACATATTTGACCATGAAATTTATTAGGAAACATTCCGCATTCATTGACTATTTACATATTTGACCATAAAATTTATTAGGAAACATTCCGCATTCATTGACCATTTACATATTTGACCATAAAATTTATTAGGAAACATTCCGCATTCATTGACTATTTACATATTTGACCATAAAATTTATAGGAAACATTCCGCATTCATTGACCATTTACATATTTGACCATAAAATTGATTAGGAAACATTCCGCATTCATTGACTATTTACATATTTGAACATAAAATTTATTAGGAAACATTCCGCATTCATTGACCATTTACATATTTGACCATAAAATTTATTCGGAAACATTCCGCATTCATTGACCATTTACATATTTGACCATAAAATTTATTAGGAAACATTCCGCATTCATTGACCATTTACATATTTGACCATAAAATTTATTCGGAAACATTCCGCATTCATTGAACATTTACATATTTGACCATAAAATTTATTATGAAACATTCCGCATTCATTGACCATTTACATATTTGACCATAAAATTTATTAGGAAACATTCCGCATTCATTGACTATTTACATATTTTACCATAAAATTCATTAGGAAACATTCCGCATTCATTGACCATTTACATATTTGACCATAAAATTTATTAGGAAACATTCCGCATTCATTGACTATTTACATATTTGACCATCAAATTTATTAGGAAACATTCTGCATTCATTGACCATTTACATATTTGACCATAAAATTTATTAGGAAACATTCCGCATTCATTGACTCTTTACATATTTGACCATAAAATTTATTAGGAAACATTCCGCATTCATTGACCATTTACATATTTGACCATAAAATTTATTAGGAAACATTCCGCATTCATTGACTATTTACATATTTGACCATAAAATTTATTAGGAAACATTCCGCATTCATTGACCATTTACATATTTGACCATAAAATTTATTAGGAAACATTCCGCATTCATTGACTATTTACATATTTGACCATAAAATTTATTAGGAAACATTCCGCATTCATTGACTATTTACATATTTGACCATAAAATTTATTAGGAAACATTCCGCATTCATTGACCATTTACATATTTGACCATAAAATTTATTCGGAAACATTCCGCATTCATTGACCATTTACATATTTGAACATAAAATTTATTAGGAAACATTCCGCATTCATTGACCATTTACATATTTGACCATGAAATTTATTCGGAAACATTCCACATTCATTGACCATTTACATATTTGAACATAAAATTTATTAGGAAACATTCCGCATTCATTGACTATTTACATATTTGACCATAAAATTTATTCGGAAACATTCCGCATTCATTGACCATTTACGTATTTGACCATAAAATTTATTAGGAAACATTCCGCATTCATTGACCATTTACATATTTGACCATAAAATTTATTAGGAAACATTCCGCATTCATTGACCATTTACATATTTGACCATAAAATTTATTAGGAAACATTCCGCATTCATTGACCATTTACATATTTGACCATAAAATTTATTCGGAAACATTCCGCATTCATTGACCATTTACATATTTGACCATAAAATTTATTCGGAAACATTCCGCATTCATTGACCATTTACATATTTGACCATTAAATTTATTAGGAAACATTCCGCATTCATTGACCATTTACATATTTGACCATAAAATTTATTAGGAAACATTTCGCATTCATTGACGATAATTTATAAAATCTTTCTTTTACACACTTTCTTTCAGGAAAATAGATTTCTTGAGACCAGTACCTGTTATGGCTCCTTCCAGTATCGATAGAAGTTTCCTTCCTAAATGTTTTTATTTGGTAGTATTGTGTAATGTCAGTCATTAAGGGTTGCTTTCTCACTCAACAGCTTTATAAAATGGGGCCTCACCTCAGTGAGGGGGACCGATACGCGAAAAAGCCGTCGAGAGGAAGGCCCCGAAACGGTGCGTATTCTTTCTTGATGACCCGACAATATCTGGAAATGAAATACTTCAAAAACAGTTGAAAATCTACAAAACAACAAGGTAAGCTGTTCCTTTCAAACACAACATCTTATGTTGTCTGCTTGCTTCATATCGAGTTTCTGTTTCTGTTCTGGTAGCAATTTTAATCTATACAATTTTGAAGAAAAAAATTATTACAACAACATATTTTTAATGGAAAAAATTATTCTCAACAAGACATTTTTGAATAGAAAACTAGAAGACATCTTCAGTTTTCTAAAATAAAAACAAAATTTCATTAAAATCTGATTAAATCAACCTTCTCATTATAACCGAACATTTGAAAAAAAATACCTTTTTGGCATTAAATGACCCACAGAGGTTCATATGCCGTTAAACAAATCTCAAACTCAAACTTAGGTAATTATATAATAAGAAGAAGTGTCCATTCCTCGTAGGAGGGCATCATAACAAAAGTAATTAAATTCTTACAGCCTATGGCAACGGAAATTTAAGCAATTTACCTGTAAGGAAATATTTGGCATTCATTGACCGAGTTGCTAGTGCTGCTTTTGATTGAATTTTTTAAAAAATCTTTCTGTAAAAACAGTTTTTCATGAAAATAAGTTTCTCGAATCCAGTAGCTTTTATCGCTCTTTCCAATATTGATGGCGGTTTCCTTCCCTGCATTTTGTTTGAAGTGGTGTTAAAGATCTGCCTTCTCACGCAATCGCTTTATAAGATTTTCTTCTTTTTTTTATATCTTTCTTACGGCCTTATAGTAATGGTAATATTAGCCTTTTCCCCAAAAGGAAACATTTGACATTCATTGACGAAGCAGTTGTTACTCTTTGGGATTGAAATTTGTAAAATCTGTCTCTGAGAAGAATTTTTCAGGAAAATAATTATCTCAAGTCTAGTCGCTGTTTTTGCTATTTCTAGCATTGATGGCGGTTTCCGTCCCTGCATTTTGTTTGAAGTAGTATGGAATGTCAAACATCAAGATTGGATTTCTCACGCAATCGCTTTATAAAATATTGTTTCTTTCTCCCTTTTTTATGCTAAATCTTTCCTTCGGCCTTTAGCTATTGTTACACTATCAGTATAGCCCGGCGTTGCTCGGGTGTAATGAAAGCTTTACAACTAATCCAGGGTCCTGGAGCTCAGAACCCTTTGGACATTGGCACAAAAGACTAAAAAGCAATAGTTGTTTCCAGTTAAAGCGAAACCATATACTGAAATAAAAATGAATGGATGTAAGTCAAATTTTGATTTCCTGGTAGCGATATCAAGTTTTTTTCGTCGTAAACTGAAATTTGAAGGCTAAATAAGTCCTCTGAGTAAATGGTATCATGGTTGAGATTAAGAACTACAATTATACCTACTTAAAGCCAAACCTGAAGCAACAACTAAAATAAAAGGGCTGAAAAAATACAGACATACAGGAAGATAAACAGACACACACACAAACATCTTGCCTTTTATATATATATCATCGATTTTCTGCAATATTGTAAAAACTGCAACCTTGAAACCTCTGAATATCGTTTCTTATGTCTTTGTCTATGAGTGTATCTAATTTGTTTAAAATCGAACCACTCCTTCTATAACCCGATTTTTTCGATTATCGATTTTTTATATTTATCTGGGGTACCTCGACACAAAACCTATCTAAGAGCACTCGCAGACGCTTATAGTACAACTGTGTAAATTTTCAAGAAAATCGGTTCAGCCGTTTCGGAGTCTATAGGTAACGGACACACACACACACACACACACACACACACACACACACACACACACACATACACACACACACAGACAAAGTTCCATTTATAAATAAGTTTAGATCAGCCGATTTCTAATAAGGAAACATTTGACATTCATTGACAGAGCAGCTGGTATTGCTTTCGATTAAAATTTATAAAATATTTAAAATTTGTAAAATATTTAAAATTTGTGAAATATTTAAAATTTGTAAAATATTTCTCTTAAAACAAGATTGTTTTTTATCAAGTCGAGTAGCCGCTATCACTGTTTCCGGTAATGATGGGGAGATACTACACTTTCAGCCGAGGCCGATTTACTAGGAAATTAAGAAAAGTGAAACTCGAGTATGAATTCACTTCCAAAACATTTGATGACCAGAGGCTTGCATCTGATTGGGGGAATTTCTTTAATCATTTCACTCCAAGCAAGGCGGTAACGCCACTGACGTGCAGGGAGCTACATAAGTGTTGCGGAGTAGTTTTCGCACTGAAAGTTATACTCGTGCTATGTCGGTTGCTAATCGACTTAACGCACTCAAAATGTTAGAAACTTGGTAATCTTCCACTGAAAGCTGACCCCTTAGTATTCGACTAACTGCCGACTAATATCAACTGCCTTAGTAGTTCTACTGAGCTCCAATAGAATTCTAAAAAACTATCTAGAACTTCTAAAAACTCCTATGAACTCCCAAGAACTTCTCAAGTTAACTTCCTGTTAACTCTTATTAATATAGGAGGGAGAGTCCATTATCTGAGGAATAAGTGTGTGTTAAGAACTTGGTAATCTTCCACTGTCAGCTGACTTCTTAGTATTTGGCTAACTGCCGATTAATATCAACTGCCTTAGTAGTTCTACTGAACTCCGATAGAACTCTAAAGAACTCTCTAGAAATTCTAAGAAATCCTATAAACTTCCCAAGAACTTCTCAAGTTAACTTCCTGGTAACCTTTATTGATCTAGGAAGGAGAGTTTATTATCTGAGGAATAGTGTTTCACCATAACAATAAGTGAGTTAAAGTTTTAGACAGGGGAAGAGTGAAGACAAAAATGAATCAGCTCCAGGGGGTGAAAGAGAAAGGGCAAGAGAAGAATGAGAGCACAAAGGTGAAGAAAATTACGAAGGCAGAGAGAAAGAACATAATATATGGGGTGATGTGGAAAGAGCAGGAGTTAAGTGGATAAGAGATGGGAATTGACTTTGCATTTAAATTCTTGGAAGTTGTAGCCGTCAGGAAAGCAAGTATATGGAAAGGAGTTCCACAGGCGGGAAGCGCGAGAAAAGAAGCTACTGGAGTAGAATTCTCGCCTGCATTTGATAGATGTTACTGTAAAAGACTTGTTGCTTCGAACCCCAAACTAGTTACATTCCAAAATCGCTGATCGAACCATGAACTACAACCAGTCACGATAAATGGTTGCTCTCTCAGTCAGTTAAGTGCCATACGTGATACACGTTTTGGGTGATCATGTCTCGAAAGAGACATGACTGACTGGGCAGAAGATTATCCCGTAGTAGGTTGCCATTGCTTTCTGCCGTAGACAGATTTCCAACCAAATCTCGAGAACATAATCTGTACCGTTATTCAACCCATAGCTGTAGGGGGAAGAGATAAATTATATTATTAAATCAATAAGCAGTAATAAATGGGGGATCAATTTACTACTTCATAACAATAGAAAAAAGATCGCCCACTTTATACCCAGCAGATGCTTCAATTATGTTTCCATCTATTATATTCAGTCAGTTAAGTGCCATACTTGACACACGCTTAGGCGATCATGTCTTGAAAGAGACATGACTGACTAGGCAGAAGATTTCCCCGCAATTGGCTACCATTACTTTCTGCGGTAGACTGATTGCCAACGAAATCTATAGAACCTATTCTGTCCTGTTATTCAATCCTTTTGGTAGAAAAGGTGGAATTATATTAATAAGTTGTAATTAGTTAGTCATCAGTTTATTATTTCATAACAATAGAAAACACATCACCCACTTTAGGTCCAATATAACCTTTAATTGTATCCGTTTCCGATTATATCTATTTGTAGTAACTCTAGGGGGATCAGTTTATTGCTTCATGACAGTAAAAAATCGACACCCCACTTTATGCTCAGTAGAAGGTTTAATTGTTTCTAACTATTATATTCAACGGCTATTAGGCTTTGATTTAAATTTAATTCAGACCTCAAGTAGAACTCGTACACAGGGTCCACCGTTAAAATTGTATGGAAAATGGTCGGTTTCCTGTACGGCTCCGGTAAATTTCTGAATCTTTATACTATCTTTTACCATTACAAGACGCAGATCAGGCCTAAAATTGATTACTGCTGTCATATATGGGCAGAAGCTTTCCAGTCCCCTTTCGATAGAGACCAAAAACGGTATCTCGTCCTTGTGGGTGACAAATTAGTTTCCGACCTGCAACATCCCTCTTAGACGAGACGTGGCAAGCATTCCACATCTTTGTCGCTACTCTCAATAAAGAGCCCAGACAAACTTCATTTCTTAGTTTCACCAATTCTAACCTGCACGACCATGTCATGTGCACTGCGGCAAACAACCCTCATTCTACCCGTATTTCATTGTGCCGAAACAAGTTCCACTTGATCCACTACTCTCGAGGACCGGTTCCAAAGAGGATGCTTCACAACAATTGTCAAATTTCAAGTCTAGAGTTAACCGTTATCTTCCCCGTCGAATAAACACTTATAGCCGAAAAATTGTGCTTATTACCCTGTAACCCTTTACCTCGATTGGGTACAGGAACTTGTTCCCATGCGAACATCACTGTAAAAGATATTACGGCTGCTGAATATTTAATTATATGAAATCGCTTAATTTTACAATTAGTTAGACATTAGAACAGATGAAACACTTTGATCTCAGGCGGATATTACCATAACCATTATACAGTACTGTGCAAAAGTATTAGAACAAGAACTATCTTATCATTTATGATGCATATTGACAGAAAATAAACAATTTAATTAAAGTAATTTTATTTGATTTACTCAACAAATGCTTTAACAAGAAAAAATACTTGTTACAAAATAAATTTAATATTTAGTATAACAGCCTTTCATTTTTATCACAGCCTTCATTCTGTCAGGCATTGATATCACAAGTTTCTTCACTGTATGTAATGGTTTTTCCTGTCAAGCAGCTTGTATTTGTTCCCAAAGTGAGTCTTGCGAAGTAACAATAGATTTATCAAATTTTATCCAAAATATCCCATAGATGTTCAATACAGGAATTTCAAAATAACTTCTTTAATAGAAAATAGGGAAAATTAAATATAACTTCTTTATAATAGATTTCTTTTACACCTAGTTTTAAATAATCAGTATTTATTAGTAATTTACTTGGCTTTTCACCCTGTATTTGAATTTCAGTAAGGTTTTTAGGAAAATCACCCCTGGCTTAATACTTTTGCACACTACAGGTAATGTGCAAAAGTTTTAGGACAGGGGGATTTTAAACTTTATTTTGATGCCCCACAAAAGATAAAATAGTTATTGTTCTAATACTTTTGCACAGTACACTATGTGAAACGTCTGTAGAATAGATAAAAGCAAATTTTTTAAACTATTTCTTTTGCCGACAAATGTTGATTGAACGGACAGATAGATATGATGGCTACTGTTTGAAATTCTTCTGTATATTGAATACTGTTGTCATGACTGGTCGGGTACACCTGCTACTCATCTTGAGGTTATCGACAAAATACAAATAAGAATCTGCAATATAATACATCCTGACTTGGCATCCCGACTTCAGCCACTTTCTCACCGACCTGATGTGACTTCTCTCTGTCTTTTCTAGAAGTATTTTCCTGGCGAAGAGCCTTTTTCCTGCTTCTCCGACTACATATATTTACTTGTGCTACTAAATTGGCATCTAAGTCTACCTTTTTATCGTCGAAATAATTAGATGTAACTGCTTCTTCTACTCTGACAGTTTCTTTTCTTGCACTTCCCGTTTGTGGAAGTCCTTATCTTTTGCTTGCTTGCTTCCCTGATAGCTAAAATCTTCAAAAGTTTAAATGGAGCGTCAATTGCCATCTTCTGTCTCTTTGATTCCCATCAATCCCTTATCCTTTCTTCGACATCTCTTGTAGCTTTTTTTAATTTTTATAATCGTGTCGCCCCAAGCAAGGCATTTTACTGCCACTGTTGTGCATGGGGTTACATAGGAGGAATGTTGAGGAGTGAGAGGTTGCAGGGGTGTCAGGAAGAGAGTAGGAGAGGGAAGAGAGTACAGATGAGAGTGGGTGGATGTAGAAAAGCGTGAGGAAGAGGATGTAAGTTAGTGAGACAGAAGATGACTATTGACTTTACATTTAAATTCTTGGATATTGTAACTGTCGGGAAAGCAAGTATGTGGAAGAGAATTCCACAGGCGGGAAGTGCGAGAAAAGAATCTGATGGAGTAGAATTTGCGTTTACAATTTATTGGCTTCACAGTAAAAGGGTGGGACCTAGTTGTTAATCTTGTGGCTCGAGGAAATTCGTATATAGGGGGTACCAGTGAGCTAAGCCGTGAAAGTATTTGTAAAAAAGACACAGGAAAGCCATACTGTGTCGGGTTTTTTTTTTCTCGTTGTAACCCCCTGCGCACCAGTGGCATTGCTTGTGGTGAAATTATATTTTTAAAATCGTTTTAAGTGGTTGAGATTTCAAAACGGCGCAGCTTGTGCGATATTTTGTGTCTTCATGCATATCACGACATTTTGATGGAACATGTAATCCCATAGTTCAACAAATGTCAAACGCTTTCACATTCATAGTTCATTACACCATCCCACGCGCTAAAAACCTTAAACTAATGATAAATATATCAATAAAATAGCTTTCAAAAAACCCGTTTGATGAAGTGGCCAGCTTGTTCATCTAACCTTAAACGTTTATATAAGCGGAAAACAATTTCCGAATCCAAATTAAGCTGGGAACGTCATTCTGGATTCTATGCACTCAGAATCAATCAGTGAACAACTCCTCAGTTTAGGGATGTGGTGTAAGGGATGACGTTTCGGAATGAGAAATCGATGTAGGCGCGAGTTCAAATTCTGGTCGGGTTCGTTACATTCACTAACGCGCAAATACTCTTGCAAAATGTTTGAAACAACTCACCCCCACGTATGGGTTAAATAGTACAGCGTATATCTATTTTATTGGTAAGTTAAAAAAATGTTAATACAATTACGCAAGAAAATGATTATTGTTACAAAGCCCACAAAATGTTTCGGCATTAAACATCCCGCAAAAATGGACGAGGCCGCAAAAAAAAGTCAATCCCTAAATTCTTCAGTCTCGTTCGGTCTTTGGTATGACGATAAACTGCATCCGGCAGCAAGGCTTCTGATTGGGAGGTTGTGAGCAGCATGGAACCACTTCACTATTTCTGTTGTTCCTAGGTTCATCCTGACCCAGAGTGGTAGCACCTGTTCGGGTCCCAGCTATGGGCAAATAGTTAACCCTCAAACTAGGGTCAAAACACAATGAAAGAATAAAAATAGAGTTTTATAGAAAAATATACATTTTTGAAGAAAAAAAAATACCAACAATAAATTTTTAAAGAAAACAAATTATTGACATAACACATTTTTGAAGGAAACAAATAATTACGAACAATACAGTTTGAATACAACACTAGAAGACATCTTCAGTTTTCTAAAATAAAAAAAAATAAATAAATATCTTATCAAAATCTGACTAAATAAGCCTTCTCACTATAACCGAACATTAAAAAAATACCTTAAAACCCCCACCTTTTTGGCATTAAATAAATCACAGAGGTTGATATACCGTTAAAAACACTCAAACTCACTATAACTAAGCATTAAAAAACACCTTAAAACCCCCACCTTTTTGGCATTAAATAACCCACAGAGGTTGATATACCGTTAAAAACACTCAAACTCACTACAACTAAACATTAAAAAATACCTTAAAACCCCCACATTTTTGGCATTAAATAAATCACAGAGGTTGATATACCGTTAAAAACACTCAAACTCACTGTAACTAAACATTAAAAAATACCTTAAAACCCCCACCTTTTTGGCATTAAATAACCCACAGAGGTTGATATACCGTTAAAAACACTCAAACTCACTACAACTAAACATTAAAAAATACCTTAAAACCCCCACCTTTTGGGCATTAAATAAAATAATAAATAAATTATCATTAAACAAAACTCAAACTCAAACTCAGTCTACTTCTAAACAGAAAAAATAAAAGTATTTTTAGAATGTTAGTATTTCGTCAATGAGATCCTAGTTCAAATCTCGCCATTTTCATAATATCGTTCTAAGAAGACGATCGCTGCGGGCGGGAAGTGCCTGAAAATCATACCATATAACTTCTTTCCTTTTTTTTAATCATTTCACCACAAGAAAGGCGATAATGTCACTAAGATTTATGGAGTTATTTGGGGTGAAAGAAAATAAGATGACGTTAAACGAAGTAACCAGAAACCAAACCTAAATATGAAACAATAAAACTCTACTCCTGTTCAAAACAGTGTGAGATGGGCGATGCCTTTATGGTAATTATTCTGATGAACTTCCATCTATGATAGTTAGACTATGAATTTAGACGCAGTACTGGATTGGCGGTTAGGTCAAATCAATTTACAATCGATTTGGCGAGATGTAACCGTATGTTCTCTGCTAATAGTTACTTCTCTCGCATTTCTCGCTTGTGGAACTCTCTCCCGGCTTCTTAGTTCCCAGCTAACATACATATTATCATATTATCTATAGCACGACTCGGTGTTTCATGCACTATGCAATTATCAGGTGCGTATTAAGAACTAACCATCCTAGGATTTTAATTTTTGGTTTTTCGCGTTGTTCATGGTAGTGATATATTATAATTCAGTGATGCTATTTTTAATTTTATAATTTGACTAGCAGTATAGCCCGGCGTTGCTCGGGTGTTATGAAAGCTTTAAAACTAATCCATGGTCTGGAGCTCCGACTCAGCCTAATGAATATTTGTGTGAAGTTTGGTGAGAATCGGATAAAAATTGTGGATTTGTATAAAGGACATACAAACAGATAAACAGAGACACACCCAAACATCTTGCTTTATATATATATATATATATATATATATATATATATATATATGTATTATCAATTTTCTGCACTATTGTAAGAACTGCAACCTTGAAACTTCTGAATATAGTATCTTATGTCTTTGTCTATGAGTGTATCAAATTGGATTAAAATCGGACCACTCCTTCTATAACCCGATTTTTTCAATTATTGATTTTCGATATTTATCGGGGGTACCTCGACAGAAAACCTATCTAAGAACACTCGCAGATGCTTATAGTACAACTGTATAAATTTTCAAGAAAATCGGTTCAGCCGTTTCGGAGTCTATAGGTAACGGATACACACACACACACACACACACACACACACACACACAGAGAAAGTTCCATTTATAAATAAGTTTAGATTTAATTTAAGCTTAAACATAATTTGAAAATTAAAATGTAAAATCTTAAAAGTTGAATTATTGGTAGAATATTTTTAGGGCAGATGGGATACGTTTTAGTCACATGACTCAAGATCAGTTACTTGTCGGTAGTCCTTAGCCAGTCTCTGTCTTTTCAGCACCAAACCCCAGACTTTATATAGCCCCAAAACTCTCACGAATTTTTGCTGTTTTGGGGCTGTCGCTCTGTTGACATCACTTACGGCTATTTCTGTCAACGACCCAGTTGACTTTAATCTATGCCCAGATGTATCTGTCAATCTTGCCGGCTATCGCCTTTGAAGACGTTTGTCGTTTCTTTTATGTCTTTTGTTTGTTTGTTTTTGTTTTTTTGTTTTTTGCACTTGTTCACACCATCTACGACAGGAAATATTTTTTTCTTTGTTGACATCATAACGGCTGGATGTACCTGTCAATTAATCATAATAATATAGATTCATCGATATAGAACTTTTAAATTATGTCACTTTAAGTGTGTTGAAATTGGTTTCATCAAACGTGAGAATGATGGAATTAATCAAAACCAGTTACATAAACACACAAAAACGCAATCCTAGTAAAATAATGCAATAAAAAAATGAAATAAAATAAAATAAACATGAAGTGTGGTAAAGTTACTAATTACATAAATCAACTAACCCGAAAACTAAATTAGAACCTGTTAATAAAAATTGGAATAGACAGAATTTGTCAATATTATTCAGTCACACACAAGCACACACATATACAAACACACGCACACACACACACACGCACACACACACACACACACACACGTACACATACTTCCCACACGCACATATGTATTATCAATTTTCTGCACTATTGTAAAAACTGCAACCTTGAAACTTCTGAATATCGTTTCTTATGTCTTTGTCTATGAGTGTATCAAATTGGATTAAAATCGGACCACTCCTTCTATAACCCGATTTTTTCATATATATATATAATCCTGGGCATGACAGTAAACTGCATCCGGCAGCAGAACCTCTGATTGGGAGGTTGTGAGGAGCATGTAAAGCAGCTCTTAATTGCTGTTGTTCCCAGGTCCATCCTGACCCGGAGTGGTAGCGCCTGTTAGGGTCTCAGCTAGGGGCAAATAGTTAACCCCCAAACTGGGGTCAAAATAGTATGAAAGTTTAAAAATACACTTTTATAGAAATATATACATAAAAATATACTTTTACAAAAAATATACATTTTTGAAGGAAATATATTACCAACAATACTTTTTTGAAGAAAAAATGGTTACCATGACACATTGTTGAAGGAAAAAATATTCTCAGCAAAACATTTTTGAATACAAAACTAGAAGACGTTTTTAGTTTTCTAAAAGAAAAATGAATAAAAACAGAAAATGTTCATGAAACTCTGACTAAATCATCATCCTTCTCATTATGAACGAACATTTAAAAAAATATCTTAAAACCCAACATTTTTGGCATTAAATAGGTTGATATGCCGTTAAAACATATATATATATATATAAGCACGTTTTGTTAAAAATGAAAGACAAGTTGCTATGATTACGTTTTTTTATATTTTTTTATTATAATATAATTTCTCGTAAATGATATATATACTTTTTTCTTATCAGAACATAAATTATATAAAAATAAAATGATATTTTATTTATCCAATCGCTTTCGGCTGTACCTTTAGCCATTATCAAGGATATATATATATATATATATATATATATATATATATATATATATATATGCTCTCACGGCGTCTGACGTTGCACTTAAATAAAAATTCAAATATATTCCGTCATTTAGAACAACACGGTTATCAACGCACACTTCTGAGAAAAACGCTTGTTGATACATACTCAAACAAGAAAATAATAAGCAGAAACTAAAAATCCTCGAAGCACTCTACATTAAACAATTTAAACCTGGTTTGAATACAATCAATTTCGATATTTCCAATAACGTACTCAAATGTCTGTAATCAGACCAGGGACCACAACACCACTATTTTGTCACTGTCTTCGGCCATCCGCCACGGTAGGGATGGACTTATATTTTAAATTCAATTATCTTTATTGTTAATAGCTTAAATGTTCTATGTTTACTGTGTGTTAATATTTACTCTTTGATAATGGCTTATGTGAGCCGAAAGCTTAGACCCGATAAAAAAAATCGACAATTACTGTGATTTTTTTGTTGTCTTTCAACGATATCACCATCAAGTATATCAGACGGTATGAATGGATCCTACACAAAATTAATAGACAAAACTTGTCTATATTATTCAATGAAACCTGCATTAATATATATATATATATATATATATATATATATATATATTAATCGTATCACCCCGAGCAAGGCGGTACTGCTACTGATGTGCAGGGGGTTACATAAGAGTAAAAAAGATTAAGTAGAAGAGAGTGAAAAGGTAGACGAACCAGTTAGAAAGGAGCAAGAGAAGGATGGGAATACAGGTGTGATGACACTTGCAAAGACGGAGAGAAAGGAAAGGATATACGGGTTGGTGAAAGAACTTGAGTCAAGTGGTTAATTAGATAAGTATTTACATTGCATTTAAATTTCTGGAGCTTGTAACCGTCAGGAAAGCAAGAATATGGAAGCGAGTTCCACAGGCGGGAAGTGCGAGAGAAGAAGCTGCAGGAGTAGAATTGTCGTCTGCATTTGGTTAATCTAACTGTGAATGGGTGGGACCCAGTTGCCAATCTGGTTGCACGAGTAAACACCTGTTGCAGAGGCACCAGTGACTTAATTCACTGAAGCAGAAGCCATGAAAGTATTTATAGAACAGACAAAGGGAGGCCACATATCGTCGGTGTGGAAGTGGTTGTAGTCGATACCTATCACACTACTGATTCTCCTCTGGAGCCTGTCGAGAACACTGAGATGATCAGCAGGGGCGCCTGACCATATATGGCAGCAGTATTTCATGCACGAACGAATTGTTGATTTGTATATATGCATGATAGATTCAGGCTGGAAAAACATCCTGGTCCGACACAGTGACCCAACCTTCCTAGCAGTGGATTTAGCTATGGACTCAATGTAGTGGTTCCATTTGAGATCAGAAGAGAGGGTAAGGCCGAGGAGGCGCAATGTATTGCTTTCAGGGAGACTAGTTTGGTCCATGCTTATGGGAGGCAGGAGAGGTTGCCTGTGATGATTGACAGACAACAGCTTGGTCTTAGTCGCATTGAAATTGACAAGCCACTTCTTGCCCCAATTCACCACAGAGTGTAGATCCCGTTCAAGGTCAGCAGCAAGTTTATGTTTGTCCGCCACGACGGGTTTCTTACTGATGCGGGAGTAAATTGTGGTGTCATCTGCGTAGGGAGTAAATTGTGGTGTTACCTGCGTAAATTGTGGTGTCACCTTGGCTCTTGATCTCATCTGGGAGGTCATTTATGAAAATAAGGAAGAGCGTCGGGCCCAGGATAGAGCCCTGAGTGACACCAGCGTTTGTGCTGTAGGATGTAGAGGCATGCCCATTCAAAATGATCTTCATTTTGCGGTTATTTAAAAAAGATTTCCCCATAACAATCTTCGATGATATTTTGCAGCATTCACTACCATATTGAAGAAATGACACCACATGGCAATCCAGTACTCACTTCTTTGTTTCTAGCGAAATTGTCCTGTTTCTTAATACTTTACTCAACTTCTGGAATGCTTCTTTCGCCATGCCAATTGCGTACAGCATCCGGACTCCAGTATTGTATCATCTGTTTATCTTATGTTGTTCAGACTGTGACCGCCAATAACGAATCCTGGCATAACTTCTAGGGTCCTCCGAATAGTCTCGCTGTACAAGTTGAATAGATCCGATGAGAAGACACATCCTTGTCTTATACCAGCTTCTATATTTGTATATATACTGAATTTGTTTCCTGTCCGTATGCAGGCGGTGGGCTGCCTGCAGGGTTTGGAAAATATCATCGAAGATTAAGGACAAACTGGAAGCAACTGAAATGTGGTTCTGCAGAAGGATGCTGTGGATATCGTGGATCGAGCATGTGAACAATGATGAGGTTTTGGAAAGGATGGAAACGAAAAGGAAGTTAATACTGAGCATCAGCTAAAGTTCCTTGGACATGCAGTGAGGGAAGAGGGCTTGGAGAACCTGATACTAACAGGACCGATAGAGGGAAGGAGAGACAGGAGAAAACAGCGAGTAACGTACTTGACTGTCCTGAGCAGGTGAATTGCAGAACGGGGCTTGCATGGTGTAACAGGAGAAAGCGTGCTAAGAACCACCAGGGATAGAGAGACGTGGAAGGCCATGATCACCTACATCCTGAAGGGACACGGCGCATAGAAAAAGAATATATATGCCAACGGTTTATCAGAAATTATAATGTGGGTATAAAATGGGGGATCAATTCCATATTATAAACAATATATAAACTGATCCCTCATTTTGCGGCCATGCTAGTCTCTATACATTTATATTCTAAATTTATGGGCTTGAGTTACTGGATGACAGAACGGGGGTTGCATGGTGTAACAGGAGAAGGTGTGCTAAGAGCCACCAGGGAGAGGAGGACGTGGAAGGCCATGATCGCCTACGTCCTGAAAGGACAGGGCACATAGAAGAAGAAGGGTTTTTTGATTACTCTAATGTCTTTCCCAAATATGTCTAGCTTTCTGAGCATTTCTATCAAATCTTTGTGGCGTGCTTTGTCGAATAAAAAATGTAAAAACTGCTTGAATGTTTTCTTTTTTTTTTCGGTCCGAGCAATTCATGTTTTTTTTTATTTCAGTCATGATCAAGGATGATTTTTATTTCTGTTTTTTACTTCATGGATGATTTTTTTATTTGTGTATCTAAATTTATAAGAATAAAAGTTATTTTTTCAAACACAGTCAGCACATACATACATAGATAAAGATATCGATATATTCAGTTTAGATAGATAGATAGATAGATAGATAGATAGATAGATAGATAGATAGATAGATAGAAAATGAATAGACTGAAATAGATAGATAGATAGATAGATAGATAGATAGATAGATAGATAGATAGATAGATAGAAAATGAATAGACTGAAATAGATAGATAGATAGATAGATAGATAGATAGATAGATAGATAGATAGAAAATGAAAAGAGTGAGAGATAGATAGATAGATAGATAGATAGATAGATAGATAGATAGAAAGAAAATGAATAGACTGAAATAGATAGATAGATAGATAGATAGATAGATAGATAGATAGATAGATAGATAGAAAATAGAGTGAGATAGATAGATAGATAGATAGATAGATAGATAGATAGATAGATAGATAGATAGATAGATAGATAGAAAGAAAATGAATAGACTGAAATAGATAGATAGATAGATAGATAGAAAATGAAAAGAGTGAGATAGATAGATAGATAGATAGATAGATAGATAGATAGATAGATAGAAAATGAAAAGAGTGAGATAGATAGATAGATAGATAGATAGATAGATAGATAGATAGATAGAAAATGAAAAGAGTGAGATAGATAGATAGATAGATAGATAGATAGATAGATAGATAGATAGATAGATAGATAGATAGATAGAAAGAAAATGAATAGATAGATAGAAAATGAATAGACTGAAATAGATAGATAGATAGATAGATAGATAGATAGATAATGAAAAGAGTGAGATAGATAGATAGATAGATAGATAGATAGATAGATAGATAGATAGATAGATAGATAGATAGATAGATAGATATTAACAAATCAAAGAATAACCATACAAATATTTCCGCTCTGTCTCCATTAACAGGCCCTGGCATGCTCTCAAACTTAATTTATGATGCATAAATTGTCCCGATGCATCCAAAGAATATACATTACGGATAACAATTATCTTTAACCCTGACACGTTCTTTGATTGTAATGGTTAACCCGGCATTTTATTATGAAATCAGAGAAATCCTACGCAAATGCATCGTTTTATGTTATTATCCTTTCGATCTCTCATAACTGCAAAAGGTGCAAATAGTGCAATGCCTGTGTTCACCTTCTCGTGTTTATTACATTTTCGTTCGACTTAATTGTGTTGTAGGCTTTCTGCATTTGCTCTTTGAGTCGTATGAGAATCGCTTTGCGCGTGAAACGAGTATTGGAAATATTTTATAGATGAATGAATTATCTCCCTTTGTAGGGGTTGTAATTACTGGCCCCTGGTTTGGGCTGAAAGCAGCCTATGTCTTACTCATTTTTTTCCTGCGACACCGACGAGTCAACACGGAAAAATTTAGCTCCGTAAAACTCAACCCAATGGTATTTGCGCGTAAGTGAATTCCTTGCCTTCACTTACGCTCAAATACCTTTGGGAAAATTATTAATACGTCTCTGTCCTCCAGTTATGGGTTAAATAACAGGACAAATTGGGTTCTATAGCCTTGACTGGTAACCAGTCTACCGCAGAAAGTAATGGTAACCTACTGCTGGATAATCTCTTGCCCAGACAGTCAGGTCTCTTTCAAGACATAATCGCCCAATCGTGTATCACGTGTAGCACTTAACTGACTAAATATAATAGTTGGAAGCATAATCAAAGTTTCTACTGGGCATAAAGTGGGGGGGTCGGTTTTCTATTGTCATGAAGTAGTAAACTGATCCCCCACTAATTAATATAATCCACCTCTTCTTCCTACAGCTATGTGTTGAATAGCAGGACAGAGTTGGTTCTAAAGATTTGGTTGGCAGTCAGTCTACCGCAGAAAGTAATGGCAACCTACGGCGGGGAAACCTTCTGCCCAGTCATAATTTTGATTATACTGAAAATTCAACCAGCAGCCACATGGTGCCCGAAAATGGAGCGGCTTAGAAGACAGCATAGGATCAATGATGTTCCAACAGTTACAGCAAAGCGTCAGAAAACTGAACCCCCTCTTCAACATGAAGACAAATATATTCTGACGTTGCAAACAAAAAATGAAAAGAACTGTTAACAGAATGAACTTTTAATGCAGTTAAAGTTTTCGCCAGTTAAGTTTTCGCAAAAACCACTGGATGTTTTTTTTTCAACCATTTTAAAACCTTATTTTGTATCTTCCCTTTCTTTCTTCCTCTTTCTGGGTCCTGGGCATACATCCGGCAGCAGGGCCTCTGATTGGGAGGTTGTGAGGGGCGTGGAACCAACTCTTAATTGCTGTTGTTCTCAGGTCCACCCTGAACCGGAGTGGTACCAAAGCCTCTGATTGGGAAGTTGTGGGGAGCATGGAACCAACTCTTAATTGCTGTTGTTCTCAGGTTCACCCTGACCCGGAGTGGTACCAAAGCCTCTGATTGGGAGGTTGTGGGGAGCATGGAACCAACTCTTAATTGCTGTTGTTCTCAGGTCCACCCTGACCCGGAGTGGTACCAAAGCCTCTGATTGGGAGGTTGTGGGGAGCATGGAACCAACTCTTAATTGCTGTTGTTCTCAGGTCCACCCTGACTTAAAGTCGTAGCACTTGTTAGTTTCCTAGTTATGAACAGGCAATTGGACCCCAAACTGGGGTCAAAACACCGTGAAAGTATAAAAATAGTCTTTTATAGAAAGATATACATTTTTGAAGATAAAAATTATAACCATAACACATTTTGAAGGAAAAAATGATTATTCTCAGTAAAACATTTTTGAATAGAAAAATGGAAGACATTTTCATTTTTCTTAATTAAAAAAGAATAAAGACAAAATTTTTCATTAAAATCAACCGTCTAACTATAACCTAACATTTTTTTTTAAATACCGTTGCTTTCCCCTGTCTCTTTTGCCCTCTATCTGGCCTGTTAGGTTTTCTAAGCCCTCTTTCCTCATTGCATATCCAAGGAATTTCAGCTGTCTCTTTCTGATGCTCAATATTAATTTTCTTTTGCTTCCATCATTTCCAAAACGTTAATATTGCTCACATACTCGATCCATGATATTCGCAACATCCTTATGTAGTACCACATTTCAATTGTTTCAAGTTTCTTTCATCTTCGATGATATTGTCCAGCATTCACTGCCATATTGAAAAACTGACAACACATAGCAATCCAGTACTCGCTTCTTTGTTTTTAGCGAAATTATCCTGTTTCTTAATATTTTAATCAACTTCTGGAATGCTTCCTTCGCCATGCCAATTCGTCTTCGGATCTCTGTGTTGCACTTTCCGTCTTCTGTTATAACACTTCCCAGGTATTTAAATTTTTGTACCTGCTTCATTTGAGTATCTCCGAATTGTATTTGGCATATTGAGCTGCCCTTTTTACTGATGACCATGCATTCGGTTTTCTTGCACTTTATTTGTATCATCATTCTTAACTTCAACATGCACTTTGATCGTAATGGTTAACGCAACACTTTATTCTGAAATGAAAAAATCTATACTACGCAAGTCCATTATTTGATATATTACTACAGAAGGTAGCTAAAGAGAGTGACAAGAAAGGACTACAAATAAAGTGCAAGAAAACCGAATGCATGGTCATCAGTAAAAAATGCAGCCCATTATGCCAAATACAGGTCGGGTATACTCAAATGAAGCAGGTACAAAAATTTAAATACCTGGGAAGTGTTATAACAGAAGACGGAAAGTGCAACACAGAGATCCGAAGACGAATTGGCATGGCGAAGGAAGCATTCCAGAAGTTGATTAAAATATTAAGAAACAGGATAATTTCGCTAAAAACAAAGAAGCGAGTACTGGATTGCTATGTGTTGTCAGTTTTTCAATATGGCAGTGAATACTGGACAATAACATCGAAGATGAAAGAAACTTGAAACAATTGAAATGTGGTACTACAGAAGGATGTTGCGAATATCATGGATCAAGCATGTGAGCAATAATAACGTTTTGGAAATGATGGAAACAAAAGAAAATTAATATTGAGCATCAGAAAGAGACAGCTGAAATTCCTGGGACATGCAATGAGGAAAGAGGGCTTAGAGAACCTAACAGGCCAGATAGAAGGAAAAAGAGACAGGGGAAAGCAACGGATAACATATTTAAGGACCTCATCAGGTGGATGATGGAACGAGGGTTGCATGGTGTAACAGGAGAAGGCGTACTAAGAGCCACCAGGAATAGGGAGACGTGGAAAGCCATAATCACCTACGTCCTGAAAGGATAGGGCACATAGCAGAAGATGAAGATATACTACTATTTTTTTTTAAAATTCGTTGACGCATGTTGAAATTCTGACAGTATTTATTATTGTTGATGTTATCGCTAACGTTTATCTATTCGAACCCCGACCACACGCCCAAGCTTACAACACCTGGTATTACCAATTGAATTCATATATTTTCTTTGTTTTTGAGAATAGACAACAATAATAACATTATTATATTCGAACTTTATAAAAAATGTAAATAATATTAATTTGCTTATAGTTTATAAATTTAGGAATAAAACTTTGTTTTCATATTTATCTAAACATATTTACAAATGGTACTTTGTCTGTGTCTGTGTGTGTGTGTATCCGTTACCTATAGACTCCGAAATGGATGAACCGATTTTCTTGAAAATTTACACAGGTGTACTATAAGCATCTGCGAGTGTTCTTAGCTAGGTTTTGTGTCGTGGTACCCCCGATAAATATCGAAAATCGATAATTGAAAAAATCGCGTTATAGAAGGAGTGGTCAGATTTTAATCAAATTTGATACACTCATAGACAAAGACATAAGAAACGATATTCAAAAGTTTCAAGGTTGCAGTTCTTGACGAAAAAAAAACTTATTCGATATCGATACCAGGAAATCAAAATTTGACTTACATCCATTCATTTTTCTTTCAGTCTACGATTTTGCTTCAACTGGAAACAACTATTGCTTTTTAGTCTTTCGTGCCAACGTCCAAATAGGCTGAGCTCCAGGACAAAGGATTAGTTTTAAAGCTTTCATTACACCCGAGCAACGCCGAACTATACTGCTAGTATATATATATATATATATATATATATATATATATATATATATATATGTGTGTGTGTGTGTGTGCGATTGGTAAATTGTCGCAATTATTTTATTATTTCAAATATTCTGAGCTCCAGGACCATGGATTAGTTTTAAAGCTTTCATTACATTAGTTTCTTTATAAATTGGTAAATGATAATATTTGTTAGAATAAGTTTTAACGAGATTTGTCTCTAGAATGTTGTAAACATGAAATTACTCTTGTAAATAAACCATTTAATAAATAAATATTTAATATTTTCGTTGTAACTTCTCAAGAACAAAACATCTATATATATAAAAAGCAAGATGTTTGTCTGTCTGTCTGTCTGTTCTTTATACAAATCCATAATTTTTATCCTATACTCACCAAACTTCACACAAAGGCTTCTGGTCAGGCCATAAGCTACTTATTTTTTTTCGATTTCCCCCGATATTGGAAACCGATACCCCGATATCCGATCAGGTCTGATCAAGATCAGGATTTCAGCCCTTTTATCGTGGTTTTTACTGCAGAAATTGCTCTAACTTGGTAAAATTATAGTTTTTAGTCTCAGACATTAGTAGATCTTTTCAGACGACTCATTTTCCCGATATCGGAAATCGATACCCCAGATATTCTATCGAATCTGATCAAAAACCGATATTCAGCCATCAATATGGCTCATTTTCTCCAATTTTACTCCCGATGGGTACGATGTTTTCATGGAGTTACTTAGGGTAGTTTATCCTTGAATGACTTATATAACTTTGATATTGAAAATCCATACCTCGATATCCTATCAAAATCAGGTTTTCAGCCCTTTTATTTTGTTTTTTGCTTCGAGTTTTGTACTAAGAAGGTATAATTGTAGTTCTTAGTCTAAGCCATGATACCATTTACTCAGAGGACTTATTTAGCCTTCAAATTTCAGTTTACGACGAAAAAACTTATTTGATATCGATACCAGGAAATCAAAATTTGATTTACATCCATTCATTTTTCTTTCAATCTACGGTTTCGCTTTAACTTGAAACCACTATTGCTTTTTAGTCTTTCGTTCCAACGTCCAAAGAGTCTGAGCTCCTGGACAATGGATTAGTTTTAAAGCTTTCATTACACCCGAGCAACGCCGGGCTACACTGCTACAAAATTTAGAAAATTCGTTTTCACCAGTTCAAATCATTTCTTTTAAAGCACCCAACATATTGAAGGATTGGAGATAATTAAAATAAGAGCGGTGTCAACGAAAAAAACCGCCCTTTTAAAACTATGCCTTCTTTGAGGCCACGAATGTCCAAGTTTATCAAAATGTAAACTTTTATAATTTTATTAAATGCTTTTTAAAATAATAAGCATTGCGAAAATGGAAGGTAGTTAAACTATTAGTGGTGTCAACAGAAAAACCACCCTTTAAAAACTCCGTCGTTTTGGCGAGCACGAATGTCCAAGTTTACCGAAATCGAAACTGATATGATTCTATTAAACCTTTTTTAAAATAATAACCATTCCGAAAATGGAAGATAGTTAAAATGATAGTGGTGTCAACGGAAAAAAATCCTTTTTAAAATCCTTTTTAAAATCCTTTTTTTTTTTTTTTTTAGCGGCCACGAAAGTCCAAGTTAACTGAAATCGAAACTAATATAATTCTATTAAATGATTTTTAAAATAATAAATATTTGGAAAATGGAAGGTAGTTAAAATGATAGTGGTGTCAACGGAAAAACCATCCATTTTAAATTCCTTTTTTTGCGGCCACGAATGTCCAAGTTTACCGAAATCGAAACTCTTATGATTCTATTAAATTCTTTTTAAAATAATAAACATTTGGAAGATGGAAGATAGTTAAAATGATAGTGGTGTCAACGGAAAAACCATCCTTTTTAAACTTCTTTTTTTTGTGGCTACAAATGTCTCAGTTTGCCGAAATGGAAATTTACGATTCTGTTTAACGCTTTTTAAAATAATGAATATATCGAAGATGGAAGGTAGTTAAAATGATAGTGGTGTCAACGGAAAAAAACATCCTTTTTATACTCTTTTTTTTTGTAGCCACGAATGTATAAGGTTACTGAAATGAAAACTTACGATTCTATTAAATGCTTTAAAAAATAATGAACATTTCGAAGTTAGAAGGTAGCTAAAATGATAGCGGTGTCAACGGAAAAACTATACTTTTTAATCTCTGTTTTGTGTGCGAGCACGAATGTCCACGTGTACCGAAATGGAATTCTTATAAGTCTATTTAACTTTTTTTAAAAGCAAAAAAAAAAAAAGAAGCAAAACATTGCAAAGATGGAAAGTAGTTTAAATGATAGCGGTGTCAACGGAAAAACCACCCTTTTGAAAGTTCGTATTTTTTGCGTGCTACAAATGTCCGTCTTCATAGAACTTCAAGTGCTACCTCCGGATATGTCATCAGTGTTGTTACTCCCCAGTCATGAGATGTTTCGGGTCTAGGCAATATAATCATTCGTTCTGTGACCCGACCTTAATGTGATCAAACTTCTGTCCAGATCCAGTGGCAAAAAACTACGCTCAGTAAAACGTGTTATTTATTCTAGCGGAGTAATTCAATTGCTGGTCAAATGACCAACCTTATCGATCCTAATTTTTCCACGACAAGGTGGAAAAGAGAGAACCTGTCACCCGTGTATTTATTTTCATATTTCTTTAATTTTTTCTCCTCTCCCTTTCAACTTTTTTTTTTTTTAATCATATCACCCCAAGCAAGGCGGTAACGCCACTGATGTGCAGGGGGCTACATAAGAGTGAGAAGATTAGAAAAGAGAAAACCGGAAACCACATCCTAAACAGGAAACAAGGGATGAGCTTCTTCACCTGTTCAATAGACGTGGGTGGAGTGTGAACCGGGCGATAGTTTAGTCTATCTACTCCAATTAAAAACAAAACAGTGAGAAGATTAGAAAAGAGAAAAACCGGAAACCGCATCCTAAACAGGAAACAAGGGATAAGCCTCTTCACCTGTTCAATAGAGGTGGGTGGAGTGTGAACCGGGCGATAGTTTAGTCTATCTACTCCAATTGAAAAAAAAAAAACAGTGAGAAGATTAGAAAAGAGAAAAACCGGAAACCGCATCCTAAACAGGAAACAAGCGATAAGCCTCTTCACCTGTTCAATAGACGTGGGTGGAGTGTGAACCGGGCGATAGTTTAGTCTATCTACTCCAATTGAAAAAAAAAACAAAAAACAGTGAGAAGAATTATCTATAAACTAACTTTCAAGGTGACCCGCCACAAAAAAAAAAAAAAGAAAAAAAAAACTCAAAGATTGACCCCATCTAGCGTCAGTGTCAATAACATTACTATAACCGAACATTAAAAAAAAGTATCTCTAAACTCTACCTTTTTGGCATTAAATAACTCACAGAGGTGTTGATATGCCGTTAAACAAAACTCAAAGTCAATTACTAGTCACATGATCACTCTTAGCTATTCTGATTGGTCGAAAGAACACCAGTCAGTTAGTTAAATGCCATACGTGAAACACGCTTGGGCGATCATGTCTCGAAAGAGACATAACTGACTGGGCAGAAGATTATCCCGCAGTAGGTTGCCATTGCTTTCTACGGTAGACTGGTTGCCAGCCAAGGCTATAGAACCCATTCTGTCCTGTTATTTAACCCATAACTGGAAGGAAGAGACGGATTAATACCTTTCTCAAGGGTATTTGCGCGTAAGTGAATGAAAGGAATTCAACTGGAATTTGAACTCGGCTCCTCGATTTCTCGTTCCGAGCCGATATTCACTGCACCACAAGGTGAAAAAGATAGAATCTGCTACCCGTGTATTTATTTTCATACTTTTTTTTCTAGTCTCCCTTTCAACTATCTAGCTATAAACCAACTTTCAAGGTTGACCCCCACCAAAAAAAAATTTGAAGGATTATCCTAGTCTTGACGGAGGTGAAAATGGATTGATTATTTAAAACTGTAGTAAAAATGTAGTCAAGTAAACAAGGGTAAAAAATAAAGAAAAAAAGGAAATAAATTATATTAATATATACAATTTTACACTGTTCTTAACGAGGTTAGAACGGATTTTTCATCTGGTTGGTATTAACAAAGTGTGAAAAAATTATATTAAATCTCGAAAGCCGTAAAAATGACTAAAATAAACTTTGTGATTTAAAAATGCCTAACGTAAAGACTATCGTCTTTAATTATCGAATGGATTACGATCAATGATAAAATTAATGAATTGACTAGAGGACAAAAAAAATGTGAGGAGGGACCTGAAATTACTGAAATGAAAACTCTGTCAGCTCTCTGCCTTCTGGTAGAGGGCGTTCTCTGCTTCCGAGCAGAGAGCAATAACTCAGTCATGGTTCCGCCGAAGGGTAGAACCACGACTGGGGAAAAATAGACAGATATTTTTTGGCCCGGCTATATGGCCGGGAATACCCACTATAAAATGACCATGTGTCACATCCAGCCTACGTAGGAAGGCTAGTAAATACAGTCGTACGAGAGTCACTAGACTGACGACTCTACGACACTGTCAGCACTCTGCCTTCGGGTAGAGGGCGCTCTCTGCTTCCGAGCAGAGAGCAATAACCCAGTCGTGGTTCCGTCGAAGGGTAGAAGCACGACTGGGCAAAAATAGACAGACATTTTTTGGCCGGGCCATATAGCCCGGAAATCCCAGATATAAACTGACCATGTGTCATATGTTGCCCTTGCTGGGAGAGACGACTAAATAATGAGTCCTAGAGAGTCAATTGAGAGTCTCTAATGAGTTACTGAAGAGTCAGTGCGAGTCAGTGAAGAGTTAGACACACTTCCGGTGGCGTACCGGAAGTAATCACGTATACACACGTCTTACAATGGATTGGACTCTTGTATCTTTCTATTGTAAATATTACTAATCACTTCTGTACATACTAACCGTCTTTCCGCGGAATACAACTTATATTCTGATTCTGTTGTTGAGTTATTCATTTATACTTGACGACATAACATTTCTCAGCTTTCTATTGTTCCTTTCTAACTAGTTTGTACTCCTCACTCTTTTCTAATTAATCTTTTTACATTTATGTAGCCCCCTGCACATCAGTGGCGTTTTCGCCTTGCTCGGAGTGAAATGATTTAAAAAAAAAAGCAATGGACTGTTACCCATTATAAATACACCACACAGTAGATTACGAGCGAGCTGATGACCGGAAGACGACCAGGAACGGACGGAAGTACTCTACGCTCCATTTTTGTACATAGTGACTATTGTGTAAACTCTTAATATTTGTACCTTTAGTACAATAAACCTTATTGTTGATTTAATTGTGTGTTCTTTAGTCTTTACCACTCGGAATAACCACTCAATTGTATGTATCGTTCTTTTACGACACAACATAATTTTATAGAACTTTATGGTAAAGAACACATTTTTAAGAAAAAGTTATTTTTTTCCTTTTTAACAGTGAAAAATAAATTCTTACGGTGTCTTACTCTTGAGCATGCAACATAAAACTGACCATGTATAAATATTTCTTTCTGGCTCCAATTCCAAGTTTTTGAAGCATTTGGTCTTGTAATATGTTTATTGCTCTGTAAGGCAGACTGGAAACTGGATTCTAATATATAGAAAAGCTTAAAGAATTTAAGTATTTATTTTAATCATTAAATTGTTTTAAAAATAGTAGTATTTTGTATGTTAAATAGTGAAAATTTATTGAACAAAATCAATTAGAATTTATTGTAATAGGCTACACACCGAGTAAAATCAATTGTACTTTGTAGGCCCCACCCCACTAACTTACCTATTTACGCTTCTTCACAAAATTTAGTTTTGATCGGTCAATGTGTTGCTATTTCAAAGAGTAAGATTGTCAGATGGACTAACAGAAGTCACATAATTTTATATATAGATTAAGAATATTAATTCTTAATTTAATGCTTTAGTTCTTAGGGATTTACTGTTTCAGCATAAAATCTTTAACTAATTTCTGCCTAGTTTGTATTAATGTTATAAAATCATTGAAATAATATTATTTATATAAAATCATAATAATTTCAGTGAATGGAAGAATGTCCTGTTAAATATTTAATGAATCTTTCATTAGCTGTTTGCACAACCATGGATGCCGCCACTGTGATTGTGTTGCAGTAACTCTTTTGATAGTGCTCGGTAATCCTGACCTTTTGTTTTCTAGGATTCCTCTGCTTTGCTTCAATGTAGGCAGCAACATTGGCTCAGTTGAGATCCTCTGCTGCCTTTTCACAATTCGTATTGAAATTTTCGCAGTATTTTGTATTGCTAAAGTTATTACTAATATTTTTACGGTGATTTACAAGCATTTTCCTTCAAATACACAAACCAATCAATGGAATTTGAATAAGCTGATTTATTTGGAACAATACTTTGACATTGTGGTGATACCGAGCAAAGCGAGGGACCGGATGTTTGGCCTCTGAGGACCAGAAAGCAAATGACCGAAACTGGTCTTTGCGCACCCGGCTCCACGCATATGTTACGGCAGAAAACCAAAAATTAATTAAATATCAAATTCCTTTTCACGAGCCTACGCGAATTTTATTTATCATCCAATGGGAAGCCCAGAATCAAATACGGGTGTGAATTCCCAAATGACCTGCTGGGACCCACAAAGACAAAATAAAAAGCCGACACAAAAAGCATCGCCTGTTGAGAAAGTGCGATCATAATTAGCACGTCCCTTGACCTCGTCAAGCGATCTACTAAGCTCGCCTCGCCTTTCCCTTTCGCCTTCTTCTGAGTTACTTACCCGACCAACGGACGGAGACATCAAATATATTCCTGACAAACGCTCCCACATACATACGCACAAACTCTCTTTTCGGCATTCATTGCCATGAACATTTTAACGTCCTTTTGAACTCATCCTAAAGACATTACTTTATTTGTAAAAAAAAACGTTAATTGATATCTGTGTATATATAAATGTTGTTTCTATACTCAGTTTGATTTTCTTGTTTTATAACCCCTTTTATAACTTATAGTGGGCTGTCTACTAACGAGGCCAAATTCAGTTAATCTGTTTCTACACACTACTACGTTTCACTAGAACGGATAACCCACTATAACATAAACCCTACTTCACGTTTTAATAATTTCTTTAATTTAATTTAATTTAATTTTTTAGGACTTCATGGTAAACAACATATTTTTCAGAAAAAAATATTTTTTTCTTTTTAACAGCAAAGAATAAATTCTTAGGTTTCTTACCCTTGAGCATGCAACATAACACAGGCCATGTGTAAATACTTCTAGCTATAGTCAAATTCCAAATTTTTAAAGCATTTTATTTTGTAATTTTTTATGGTTCTCGCAAATGCGAAACAAACTGGAAAATTTCGATTCTTATATATATAAATTTAAAGAAAAGATATGTGAGAAACAATATTGCATTTTTATTAAATAAGTATTCGTTATTTTAATCCTTAGTAAAACCAACAATAATTTGTACCCTCTTACCTGGTTGTATTTCTTCCTCCAATTTGGTTTCGCTCTGTTAGCATATGTCTATTTTAGAGAGTGTGACGGACGGACAGACAAACGAATATCCCAGAATTTTATACAAGAAAATCTCATTAGAAAAAAAAACTGAATTACTACGTGATATCTGTCCTTCTGTATGGAAGTGAATGCTGGACGATCTTATCAAAGATGAAGAAGAGGCTTGAGGCAGCAGAAATATGGTTTTACAGAAGGATGTTGAGAATACAACGTGTGCAACGATGATGCAAACGATAAGAAAATTTATACTAAATATCAGGACAGACAAATGAGTTTCCTGGGACACGTTATGAGGAAGGAGGGCTTGGAGAACTTGATACTCACAGCTCGTGTAAATGGAAGAAGAGACAGGGAAGGCAGCGCGAGACGTACTTGTTAGTACTGAGCAAATGGTTGACGAAGTGGAGCTTCCAAATTTTTATTCTATTTTGACTTAATGTCATTCATGATATTTTCAATAAATGTATCATTTAATAGTGTTACACCTCAGGCTTTTAATTTCACTTTCGGATTCCAGCGAAGCAATCACAGTCTCTACAAAATCTTCTTTACATTTTGATATCATACTAGACAAGCCATCTGCGTGTCTTAATGTTTTTGACGATAGAAATTCCATCCAGATCATAGTTCCATAAAATAGTAACCCAACGCCGTTTGCAGTTTGCAAATGGCGTGGGAATGCCTTTCTTAGAACCGAATATACTTGCTAATGGACGATGATTAATTTCAGTATGAATTTTCTTCCTAATATCATCTTGTGAAATTTTTATTACGGCAAAAACTATATCAGTGCTTCCTTTTCAATTTGACGAGCGTTTTTTTCCGTTTTTGTCAAACTTCTTGAAGCGTGAGCGACTGCTTTCACTCTATCGTCTTCGTATTTACGTCTTATTACTGCTTCTGTGTTATATTTACTCGTGTTGAACGCTACTATTACCTCTCGCTGCGGGGCGTAATGTGTCAGTGATAACTCTGAATTCAGTAGTTCTTTAATTACTTCTGTTATGATGCCCTCCTACGAGGAATGGACACTTCTTCTTATTATATAATTACCTAAGTTTGAGTTTGAGTTTTGTTTAACGGCATATGAACCTCTGTGGGTCATTTAATGCCAAAAAGGTATTTTTAAGTTTTTTTTTTTTCAAATGTTCGGTTATAATGAGAAGGTTGATTTAATCAGATTTTAATGAAATTTTGTTTTTATTTTAGAAAACTGAAGATGTCTTCTAGTTTTCTATTCAAAAATGTCTTGTTGAGAATAATTTTTTCCATTAAAAATATGTTGTTGTAATAATTTTTTTCTTCAAAATTGTATAGATTAAAATTGCTACCAGAACAGAAACAGAAACTCGATATGAAGCAAGCAGACAACATAAGCTGTTGTGTTTGAAAGGAACAGCTTACCTTGTTGTTTTGTAGATTTTCAGCTGTTTTTGAAGTATTTAATTTCCAGATAATGTCGGGTCATCTGGAGAGAATACGCACCGTTTCGGGGCCTTTCTCTCGACGGCTTTTTCGTGTATCGGCCCGCCTCGCTGAGGGGAGGCCCCATTTTATAAAGCTGTTGAGCGAGAAAGCAACCCTTAATGACTGACATTACACAATACTACCAAATAAAAATGTTTAGGAAGGAAACTTCTATCGATACTGGAAGGAGCCATAACAGGTACTGGTCTCAAGAAATCTATTTTCCTGAAATAAAGTGTAAAAGAAAGATTTTATGGTCAAATATGCAAATGGTCAATGAATGCGGAATGTTTCCTAATATATTTTATGGTCAAATATGTAAATGGTCAATGAATGCGAAATGTTTCCTAATAAATTTTATGGTCAAATATGTAAATGGTCAATGAATGCGGAATGTTTCCGAATAAATTTTATGGTCAAATATGTAAATGGTCAATGAATGCGGAATGTTTCCTAATAAATTTTATGGTCAAATATTTAAATGGTCAATGAATGCAGAATGTTTCCGAATAAATTTTATGGTCAAATATGTAAATGGTCAATGAATGCGGAATGTTTCCTAATAAATTTTACGGTCAAATATGTAAACGGTCAATGAATGCGGAATGTTTCCTAATAAATTTTATGGTCAAATATGTAAATGGTCAATGAATGCGAATGTTTCCGAATAAATTTTATGGTCAAATATGTAAATGGTCAATGAATGCGGTATGTTTCCTAATAAGGAAATAGTTATCATTGCTATTTACATTATCCTTTTTTTTTAATCATTTCACCCCGAGCAAGGCAGAAATGCCACTGATGAGCGGGGGGCTACATAACTGTAAAAAGATTAATTAGAAAAGAGTGAGGAGTACAAACTAGTTAGAAAGGAGCAATAGAAAGCTGAGAATGCAGGTGCGATGACAGATACATAGGTGGAGAGATTATTAATAAATTAATTTTATTAATAAAATTTTCCTTTTATAGATTAAAATTGCTATCGGAACAGAAATAGAAACTCGACATGAAGCAAGCGGACAACATAAGATGTTGTGTTTGAAAGAAACAGCTTACCTTGTTTTGTAGATTTTCAACTGTTTTTGAAGTATTTAATTTCCAGGTAATGTCAGGTCATCAGGAGAGAATACGCACTTTTTCGGGGCCTTTCTCTCTAAAAAAGACTATTTTATACGTTCATAGTGTTTTGACCCCGGTTTAAGGATTACCTATTTACTCATAGCTGAGACCCTAACAGGTGCTACCACTTTAGGTCAGAATAGACCTGAAAACAACAGCAATTAAGAGGTGGTTCCATGCTACTCACAACCTCTCAATCAGAGGCCTGACTGGCGGATGAAGTTTACCGTCAATCCCAGGACCATAATTACCTGAAGATGGTAGTTAAGAACGTAAGTCGGGCACCTCGGCGTGGTGTAATAGTTAGAAAACTTGTCTCGCTAGCACCTGCTATAACTGAGTAGTGAGTTCGATTCTCACTGGGTGCGCCATACTTTCGGCCTTGTGCCACATTTATGCGGCGATTAGTAAATCAACAATTATTAAGTCGGCATCTAGTACGCAGTTAAAACCAGCAAAGATTTAGGCAATAAGCAGAGTGGCGTAATAATTATGGCCGGTAGTGTAAATATTTACATTATTTTTAAGCATTTTGTAATTATGTAACAAAATGAAATACAATTTTCCTAACTCAAGAAAAGACTAGGCAGTTCAAAAATTAACAACGACGGGATGTCTACTAAAAAAGGGAAGTCAAATTGCAACAATTGAAAAAAGAAAAAGAACAGAAAATGTTAGTTTTGATTTTCTAAGCGTTGCTTAGATGTGGCACAATGCCGAAATTATGGGGCATCCAGTGAGGACTGAACTCGCTACTCACTTGTAATAGGTTCAAGCGAGACAAGTTTGCTAACCTTTACACCACGAAGACCCAAAAACATATTAAAGAATGAGTGTAAAATAAAAAAAAATCGACGAAAAAAGACAAATAATCACAATATTTTTCGTTTCTTTTTCTCTTTCATTCAACTCCTGTTTAGCACCTCGGTGTAGTCTAAGCTTATCTCGCTAGAATCGCTTATAACTAAGTAGTGAGTTCGATCCTTACTGGGTATCCCATAGTTTCGGCCTTGTGCCACATCTATGCGATGCTTAGTAAATCAACAATTAAGTCGGCAGCTAGTAAGCAGTTAAAACCCCCTACGATTCAGGCAATAAGTAGCGTAACTGTACCGCTCGCACTTACTTATTTCTACTGACTTCATATTAACACTTACTTTGTACATATATTCTTGTTATACTATTACACTGGTTGGAACTTACCTTCTGTGGTCCGTGTCTTAATTCCGACCAAACCGGTCATGAGATCTTTACGGCGAAATTTCGCCAAAACAACTCCACAACAACTTCA